>CM045453.1:28452653-28701946 GCA_024666655.1 Dascyllus trimaculatus
CTGAAAATCTTAATCGGATAAATGACACACTTACGTTCTGGCGTTTCTCCCTCTGTGATTTCATTGTAGTAGGTGTCAGCGTAGTTGACCTCGATATCATCCTCGTAGGCGAGCGCGAGGCACACGCACACTGACAGCACACACACTGCCCGAGGGAGCCTCCACTGAAACATGCTGCAGCTGCTGCCTGAGAAGTGTATGTAAAGGTGAATGAAGTTTCAGGTCTGCTACCTGCTTGTGTCTCTATGTGTGAGTGCGGTGTGATAAAGTCCCAGTCAGGTTTGGCTGTGTGAGTGTTTTGTTAGTCTCTGCTGCTGCTCTCTGTCTGTCTCACGTTCTGCAGGTCCGCCACTCTCTTTTCAACCCCTCACTCTCATACTGTATTTGTCGCTCCTCCCTAATGACTCTCCACCTCTCTCTCCCCCCTCTCTCTCTCATTCTTTTTTTTGTTGAATGCTGAGCAATCCTTTGGCAGGAAGCCCAGTGGTGTAGAGTACTCCAGCCAGAGAGATGGGGCAGCCTGGGCTCACACATTTGCTTTTCTAAGAGAGTTTTGCAATAATTTTGCTTACTTTTACCTGCTTGCCATAACTGCTTCATACCTGCTCCTAAAAGATAAATACAGTTTAATAGAACTTGGGTGCCATTTCTTGTCTATCACTTCTATCAGTTATGATAACTCACTACAGTATCTAATGAGATCTTCCAGGACAGAAAAGAGATATAAAAAGACCAAAATAACACACAAAACCACCAAAACAAGAAAAAAACAGGATACAAAATGAAAAAAACGAGACACAAAACAACAAAAAAAAATGGATGCAAAAAGAGACGCTTGCTTGCTTCTGCAATCTTTACATAGAATATGGAGAATAGAGATGCCACAACACCAGAAATGTTAGTGAGAGTGGAGTCCAACAAACAAAATCGTAGAAGCTGTTTTTAATAAAAGTAAGACGGCTGTTAGGAAGCTAAAAGATGATTGGGGCCCTACACAGTTATATCACTGCATCAAACAATGACAGGGCAAGATATATGATGTGACAGGTTGCGAACAAGGCAACAGTTTTGCCAATAATCAAAACCACTTTATTTGACATAACCCCTAATATGTGCGTGCTCAACTGTGGGGAACACGATCAATCAAATTCAAGCCAAGACATCTGTGAACTGCTGTGTTCAGAGTTTAAGTAATGACTTTATCACGTGTCTTCTTAAAACTAATATGGGCTTCTAATCCGCCTGATCATCTGCTTGCCATTCTTGCTTCGTCAGACTTCCCAGAAATCCATTTCTCAACACGCGTGTCACGATGTGAAACAAGGAATCTGTGTCATACACATGGACTCGTACATTTATCAGCACTTTGTGACCTTTTTGTGCGTACAGTCCGAAAATCTTAACATTTACTCCTGATGAGTGCAATAATATTACCAAAAAAGGCAACACAAACCCTTCAGAAATAACATCTGAGCTGCAATAAACCAGAATAAGTCGTCACTCATAAAACTGCACCTTAAACTGACCATACTTCTAAACCTGAGCTCTTACCTCTGTCTTTGATCATACCTGAACCTAATCTTTTTTTATAGGTTAAACCTCAAAACTCTGTGACCTTTTTAACCCAGTTATTACAATGAATTATAGAGTCAAACACACGGGGAATGTCCGTGCATGGAGGTAATGAAGAAATTTATGAAAATTTCTCTAAATCTCCCTCCTTGTGAAAGTGTTTGGCTCTCGCAAGTATAGAAATGTAAGAGGCCTGCGACTGGGGCGGTGAGTAATGCGTCGTTGGAGGTAGCCTGTATGTCGTAATCAGATATAACTGCAGCTCCTGCGACTCACAGAGAGAAAAAGAGGGAGAGAGAGAGGCAATGGGAGGGGGGAGGAAGCAGAGAACACAAACTTTCCTGATTTTATACCCCATGCAGAGCTGGTGTGGGTGTGTGTGTGTGTGTGTGTGTGTGTGTGTGTAAGTGAGCTTTGAGTGGAACCCAGATATAAGTAGTTTCTAAATGGGTTTATTGTTCTCCTGCTTCACTCTGTTTATTTATTTATTTGCCAACCTCAATGTTTCTGTGTCTATACACTGCATGTGCATCTGTGCGATGTGTGAACTGCCTGTATTGTTGTGTGTGTGTATGTGCGTGTGTGTGTGTGTGTGTGTGCGTGCGTGTGCTAGTTTGTGTATTTTCAATGGGATGGAAATAATGACTTCCTCATGGGATTTTTAGGGTATGCCCACTCTCATCCTGCTCCCCTCCCTCCGTCTTTTCTGTCTGCGTCTCTCTTTCATTGTGTTTGTTTTCTATCTCTCTCTCTCTCTCTTTCTCTTGCATGTACTTACTGAAACACACACTTGTTCGCTTGTTATCTGGGTGGAACAGCCTTTCCATTCGGACAGCTGCACCGAGAGACAGGCCCAGTTGTGTGGGATGAAGGGGAAAGTGGCGAAAACGGCTCCGGTTAGCTCTCCATTACCACCTGACACAGCGCACTGTTGCTTTAATCTGCTGCGAGTTCATTAAAGTTTTTAAAAGAAGCGTGGGAGCTAACACGTTCCTACACCTGTCTGCCAGCTGTGCGGTTTTATTTTCTATAGCGCTGCTGTCTGGTAGGTCTTTCTGAATATAAAAAAATCCTCTAATGCACATGAAGTGATGTGTTTTATGTTTCTTTCAACAGCCATGAGGATTTGTTTGGGATTCATATAATTGGAAGTGAGTGGCCGATGAGAGTATGCACTGCTAGAAGTCACTGACCAGGAAAAGAAAAGAGCACCAGACTAGAAACTCATACACATATATAGCCTGAACATGAAATGATGACGTAGACGTTATAGAGATAGAAATACCCCAGTAATGACACTGCAGTAGATGAACTGGAAATATTGTTGTCTGGCGCCTTAATTGCTTGCTGCAGGGGTGAAAATGTGTTTGTATTTTTAGGTTTACAGGCAAAAAAATTGAAAACAGTGTACAAGAGTGATTCAGTACACAAAAACAGAGAAACCACTAAAAGACAGCACAGTCATCGACAACAATCAAGGACAAAGAAACCTCGACATGAAAGGCACAGCAGAGTGAAAATATGCAATTATGTTTTTAAAATGACGAGGGGAAAAATAAATGAGTACACAGATAAACCAAAATAGGCGGCAACAATAGTGCGGTGGTTAGCATTGTTGACTCGCTGCAGGAAGGTTCCCAGTTTGGACTTGCTGGTCGACTCTTTGTGGAGTTTGCGTGTTCTCCATGTGCCGGTGTGGGTTTTCTCCAAAGACATGCATCCTAGGTAAACTGCTGGTTTTAAATTGGCAGTAGGTATGAGTTTGCATTGTTGTGTGCCTTTGTGTTGGCCCTTTGATGACCTGGTGACCTGTCTGAGGTGTAGACTAGACTCCAGTCCCCCACGAATGTTTATATTATTTAGGTTAAGTTTTCTTAAAGTAGTTAGGTAGGGTCTCACCCATAATATGTAGCATGGTCATGTAGCGGAGGGTTTATTCTTTAATATGTAAATTACTCACGTAAAATCATACCATAATAAATAAATAAATGTTGATTTGACCTCCAAACTTCCTACACCTCATCCTGATCAAGCATCAACAGGATGCAGTGGAACAAGTTGAATGGACAGAGGCCCCACTGCACAAACCAGAGTACCCAAAGGATCCAGTGCCAATGTCCTGGTTCCAGACCCCATAGGACACCCTGAGAGGTCCTCTTGTCCATGTCCAATGGTTCAGAGCATTTTTGAGCACATAAAGGGGACCAACATGATATTAGGCAGGTGGTCATGATGTTATGCCTAATTTTGAAGAGTGCCGGTTTGGTGGAAGAATGCACTCAAACATAAAATAAAGTATAAAGTATAAAGTTTATTAATGAAACTGAAGATGTTCGTTGCAAACTGTGGCCAAAAATATGCACCACATCAGAGTGAAAAAAACAATAGACAGAATATATGCAATGCAGTATTTTAAGATGTGCTTCTTTGGCTTTATTAGATGCCATATTTATATTTAGAAGGTGAAGCTCTTTGTCCAGTAGTGACACCTGTAATGCTGCAGTGGAGCATCTATTGTCAGAGGTTACTAGTGTAACTAATTTGAAACCTTTAACCACAATAGGCAGTGAAACACTATTGTTCAATCTCTTCTTTTCTCACATTGGCCCACAAGTTTATCCACTTGTCCCAGCTTTCAGCAATAGCATTAATTTCCTAGAAAGACAGCATGAGCTCAAGCGTGTTTCTGCACTTTCTGCTCATTCCACATTTTCAACAGTTGTGAAAATGTGTGACAGAGAGCACGAGAGGACAGGCACATGTCTCATAACACAGAAACAAAATCTGCTGAAAGCATGGATTCAAATCTTTCAATTGATTCCACATTGAAGTCTGCGGATCAAACAGCAACTGAGCTGTTATCCTGGAATTTTGGCGAAAAATCAATCAAGCCATCTTGTGCTCTCCCAAGGACCACTTTTACTGTTCTCTGCCATAGTCTGGCACAGCGTGACTTCAAAATATGTAAGACAAAAGACTGACAGACATGGCACATCTGACTCAAACACTTTTTTGCTGGCAAAGAAATGCTGAATTCAAAATATGTCGTTTAATCGAAGTCTCTGCTGGGATATGCGGAATGGAATGAAGGGTGTAATACCTCATGATGGAGACGGAGGAGGCAGACAGATGTTATGTGCTCAAAGACAGAAAAGAAACACATGCTTTTATACAGTATAGTGTGTCGTGTGTGTTTAAATGTTTCCATGTTTTGCCTTATGGCTGCCACCTGAGGAAGGAATTTAGCCAGCTGGAAACACATCATACATTCTCATCTGACACACCAATAAAGAAATCCCTTCAGTGTGTGGACATGCACGATCTGCACGTTTATGTCGGTGTCGTATGAAATGTGAACACTTTCTTGCATACATGTGACTTTTAACATAATAAAAGACTATTTTACTTTGATAGTAGTACTTCAACAGTAGTAGCAAAGTAGCTTTAGATGGTAAAACATACCTTTAAAGTCCAAGCATTTTCTGCTCCTGTCACATTTTTACTCACTGTAAACTCATTTTTCACTGCAACATAAAGTCCTGCTCCTCTATGAAAACAGTACAAGCATGGCTAGAAGTAGAGATAACTCAAAAATGTTGTCTATGCAGCATGACACAGTTATAACGCCATAAATCATAAAACAAGGAAAAAAAATTAAATAAATAAAATAATAAAATGATAAATAAAATAATTTATAACAATTAATAATAAAATGATAAAATAAACAAAATAATAAAATGATAAATAAAATAAGTTATAACAATTAATAATAAAATAAATAAAAAATAATTATAAATAAATAATTACTCATCTACTTGTATTTATTTATTTAGCAGGACAGTGTGCAGAGACATTGAATATTCTCGTTAGAATATAAAGATGGCTGCACCAGATTTAGCGTAGCGCTAATTTCCATCTGTAGTCCTCACATAAAAGACAGACAACATAGTACAAATCTAAAAATTATTACAATAGATAAATATGCAGAGTAAAAATAAATAAATAAATAATCTATAAATATCTATTTTACAAGAATTGAAAAAAATGTGGAATCAACATGTACAGCAATTTTCCAAGTGCTCACAGGTGTGACCAATACTGAGAGATAAATGGTGACTCTAGATTATACAGACATTTACTTACTTGTTTCCATACTTGTCTTTTATCTGCTGTGTTAACACAGCCTACAGTTTGGCCAAAAGTGTTAGAATTTTTTTCAGAGGTCAAAATTTCTCTCTTTTTTTAAGAAAACGTGGTTACTGCAGACCGTTTATGTTTTGTGAATTTTTGAGAGAGATGAAGAGAGTAAGTTTGATGAAATAACACATTTCTAAGGTTAGATTTGATTAATCTAATCAAACCTTTATTGATCCCCTTGGGGAAATTCCTTCTCTGTATTTGACCCATCCTATTCATAGTTAGCCTTAACTATACATACTAGGAGGAGTCAGGTTTTAAGGGCCTTGCTCAGGGTCCACAGTGGTGGTGACTGGGATAAGTGGTCGCTCTCACTTTCCCACTTCAACCTCTCGCCAGTTTGGGGACCCACCGGTTTCAAGTTCGCTTCACAAACCGCTAAGCCACCTCTGCCCCTTTAAAATTTAAGTTCATTAATGGAACATAAATAGTTTGAGAACTGCTGAAAATCCATTTATTCTATTAGATTGCATGCTTTTTTCCCTCTCTTTAGTTGAACTTTTTAATGAAAACGTGCTGTGGTGCATGACATGCTATCAGGTCTTGGGGTTTAGAGGGTTAACCACGGTGGCATCAGTCCAAAAAAAGCTTCTCAGTTGTGTTTTCTTAACGCACTGACAAATGACCCAGTTGTAGTTTGTGTATGAGACATAGCTTCACTCAAAGGGAGTATATGATATCAGGCATGCAGATGTGCTGAATACATCTCCAGCTGCTTTTAATTAGGTGCTGACTCTGCAGAAAGAAGTGCTGAGTAATGCGTCCGGTTTGATCTTTTCGCAGGCTGAAAGCTTCACTGATGAGTCTTGAATTCTGCAATGGTGATACGGGGTAAAGTCGAATTTTGAGTCAGAATGGATCAGATATGCTGTCATCCACACACACAGAGAGAGAGCAGAGAGGTGATGTAGGTGAAAGGGGAGAATGGTCCTTAAACGTCAACACTCTGCTGGAGAGTCTGTTTTTAGATTTATCAACTGTACTGCTACGCTACATCTGGCCTGCTGTTATGGTGCACACTTTATGATTTTGATATAAAATATTTTTATGCATGAAACACGTTGAATCCTGTGTACACATGATAAAACGTATTCCTTTGCGCTCTGGTAACTGGATCCCTTCCAGAGATCTCGGCAGTCATGTTTCATACAAGCCTGAATATTTTAAATTGTTTTTACTGCACTGCAGGAGGGGGGAGGTGTTTCGCTCACGCAACAAAAATGCACAGAATCTCAACGATATGGGCTCTCTGGGAGAGGTTTGTCAGTTTCTCTTTGACATGTACTCCCCACCTTCACCCACCTGAGGTTATTGGAGCTGTGTGATATACAACCTCCAGGACATGCGTACGCGGAATGAGTGTTACAGAGACTCGCGTCGTAAAAAGCCCTGCAAAAACATCCCTCTGGATGCCATTTGTGCTGATCTCCGCAGATTTCTGCCTTGCATAAGAGTTCAGTGTTTAGGAGTTTCTTTTGCCAAGTTATGTACAGTGTTGGATATGAATAGAATGTCCCCGTCTTTGTCCAAAATAGAGCTGCATCAATAGTCCATTCATTGATAACTGGCACGTACTCTTAGCTTTCATCTTATTTAAATTGTTAGATGTATGCATGTCCATGAAATGTTAAATTGTGCAGCAGCCTGTCCCAATGAGACTTTTCCTGGCTAAATATAGGATAAATTTTAAAAAGTCACTTGCAAGAAAGTCTGTCTGCGAGATTACAGATTAATTCACAAGCAAACGCAGCTGCTTCTATCTTCTTAAACCAGCGACAGCTTCACCCACTTGCAGCCCTTATCTCAGTTTTGAAGCAGGTTGATCTCCTTGTTTCAGAGCAAAAACGTCTTTGTTTAACCTGTGAATTTCACTAAAATGAAATATGCATCCATTCAGATCTCACAAAGTTGCTCTGATTTTGATGCACTGGTCTCTGCTCTGTATGTGACATTTTCACTTCATGGTTTTGTCACTGCTGTGGGTTATAATTTATTATTATTATTTTTATTTTTTACTCCTAGCCATATCTACAGTAACATCATTTTCCCATGACTCAGACAGTTGTAGTGCCCTCTTAGGGGCTTTATCTAAGTATTTAGCACAGGCGTTTTTAATATAGCAGGGAAAATGAAAGAACATTACTGCCAACAGCTGTATTGAAGTATTTCTTGTTCAAAGTTAAGAGTCTCTTCAGAGTTGGTTCTGTTTTGGGAGTCTAATGTGACATTTGGAAAAACTGCACGCTCAAAGAACACCGTGGAGTCGTCCTCTGCTGCTTCACATAAAAATCAACAACAGTTTGACGC
Source organism: Dascyllus trimaculatus (assembly GCA_024666655.1). Taxonomy (NCBI): domain Eukaryota; kingdom Metazoa; phylum Chordata; class Actinopteri; family Pomacentridae; genus Dascyllus; species Dascyllus trimaculatus. Next base: position 28,460,730 of record CM045453.1, read on the forward strand.
CAGATCCTTCAGCAGATTCGCTTTTTTTTTTCTTCTTGGAAAATGTCTGAGGAGCCTTTCAAAAATGTCGCCTTTGTGTGCCGAAGAGCCAAAGGTCATTACAGGATATTTGAAAGTCATGATCACAGATTGGGTGTTTGTTGGAATGAAGGCATGAAGGTCAGACACTGTACAAAAAAGGACACACAGTGCGTTGTGAGGATGCAGTGGGAGTCAAGTGAGCCTCTGTGGCACGAGGCTCGATAAGTACAGAATATTAAGTGTATTATCATTTGACTTCACTCAGGCCAGTCAGGTTGTGTCCTACAAATGCAGCTGGGGTGCAGTCATGTGAAAAAGTAAGTACATTCTGTGGAAATTGGTGGACATATTTAGACAAGAAGGCATTTCTGTGAACGGATAAAGGTGATACAATCAAACAAATGACACATAAAGTTGACCTTTGTGGTAATTTTCACAATTTAAATAAAATTAAAACAACAGTGCATTGGTTCACACTTCCACCTCATAGCTAGAGGGCTTCCCTGGACTTCCTCCCACACTCCAAAGGCATGCATGATAGATTCATTGATGATTCTATGTTGGCTGTAGGTCTGAGTGTGAGCGTACAAGGCTTTTTCTGTCTCTCTGTGTTGGTCTGGTGATGGACTGTAAGTCACATGGGAAGTTTATTATCCATGTGACTTTCCCACACCTTCAAACCTGTAAAATTGGGGGTCTGGATTGGCTTTTAAAGAGCAGAGCCTCCTCAGCAGGTGATCTTAAGTCATCTTAAAGTCTTAAATTTTAAAACAACCACCAATTTGTCCGGGACAGGGCACCCCAACAAATTTAGCCCAAGGGGTAGACTGTAAGATCCCCAACGTTTCATCACAGGATCTGTAGGTTACTATTGCAGCTGTGGGTCAAAGTGCACGAGTCTACACGCAGGAAGAAACTGCACAAATGGGATCTTCATGGGAGGCAGGCCAGGAAAAAGCCTTTGCTGTCCAAAAAGAACAGTCAAGCAAAACTCCAGTTTGCCAGTGAACATATAGACAAAGACCAGACCTTTTAGAATAACATGTTCCGGACAGACGAGTCAAAGATAGAGCTGTTTAACACATTTGGTGCAGAATAAGGACAGCTTTACAGCCCGATGGTGGAGATGTTCACCTGTCAGCAAGACTGGGCAGCCTGCAATCATTGACTCTATGAATTCTGAATCATATCGGAGAGTGCTTAAAGATAATGTGAGGCCGTCTGTCTGAAAGTTGGATACCGCAGGATAATAATAATACCAAGCAAATCTCCCAAGGAACGTCTCAAAAGCAGGACATGTGAGGTTATGGAATGGCCAAGTCAAGGATAAATAGGGGTATTGGATTGAAACAGGTGGTGGGCTACTTGCAGGAAAGCCATCTTGCAACTGAAGGAATTCTGCATGGAAGAGTAGTCAAAAGCAGATTTTAGAGACAGTTGTGCAAAATGAGGATGAATATTTGATGAAATATGTTAACAATTTCAATGGGATGCACTTACTTTATTGCATGACTGGACATAGGTCAGTGTGTGCGTGAGGGTTACAGTATATGGGCTCAAACAGGTAAGCTCTATAAATCCTCCTCAGTGCGTTTCTGTGCAGACTTTTGTCTCCTCCTGCCTTTTAACATTCCTCTGAACAGACCTGTAAATGCTACAGCCTCGACTTTATAGTTTTCATTACCAGCTCTCTCTTTCTGTGCATAAACTGTATCTGTCTCTTTTTATGGTGATTTGTGTTCAAAGTGTGCGGGGAGTGTGTGTGATGTTGTACAGCATAAGCTGTGGTTGAGGCAAGAGGAGGGGGCAGACAGTAAAACCAGGCTGTGATCAGCTTCTAAATGTCCTCTTCCCTCCTCTGCCTTCGCACACAGCAGTACAGAACAGTCAGTCCTCTCTGTTGATCGGTGTTACAACATTAAGGCTGCAGTACATCTTTGAGCACACAGCCTGTGGTTACGCTGATTTATAGCAGTGAGTCAGCTGCTGTGGCAAACCGATTTAGATTTTCAGATATGACAGAACGGCACCATGTTCATGTTCAAATTAACCATTTTAGTTACGATTTCTTTGATATGTCACAGTCAAAGTTGTCAAAGTCAAAGTTGACTTTTTAAGGTACTTAAAGAGATAAACACCAGACTGAGAAACAGCTTCTTTCCAGAAACTGTTAGACTGTTGAACTCATTTAGAAAGCTACAGAGCACCACCAATCACCCACCTACCTGCAACTACAGACACTTTTTAAAATCTACCTCACAGCACAGTTTGCACACATGTATATTTATCTCTTTACCACTGGTAAACACTTGTATATGTTGTTTCATTGATTGTATTTCATTTATCTTTCTTTCTTTCTTATTATTTGTTGGACTTATAACCGGGAACCGAGTGCCAGTATCATGCTACCTCATGTGAATACGTGTGCTGGTATGACAATAAAGAACCTTGATCCTTATTTATCTGATATAAACAACAGAATAACAAAACCCAATCAGAGTTATTCTACTCTGTTTCTCAGCAGCCTCCTTATGTGAGGGTTTTTTTAGTGTGCACTTTTATAGTAGAAATGTACAGTTTGGGTAGAATCTGGCTAAAAACAATGACTAGCCTTTCTTCATTTTATCACAACCAACTTCTGTGTCTCGTTGAACTCAGGAATTTTCTCGTTTTCAATGTGTTCAATTTTAATAAACCTGCTTTTTAGAAGTAAGATTGATTCCATGCTCTTGTTTGTGCAGTAAATCTGCTGTAAAAGCTGCTGGCAAAAGAGGTTAGTTTATACTTAGAGCAGAAAAAAAGAAAGAGGAGATGCCGACCTGGTTTTGTTGGGAATAAGGAATAAGCTTTTAATTAATGAGCAATACTTACTTGGAGGTGTGTTTTGTTATTTTTGGACAGGGCCAGTTCACTATTTCACTTGTTCCCTGTGTTTATATAAAGCTGGCCAAATGATGCACGAAAGAAAATGAGCATTTTTTCCCCCCAATATTGAACAACTTCTTTAAGAAACGAAGCAAATAATAAAGAAGGGTTAAACATCCACAGACACTTCCATGTTTCTTCCATTGTCAGACCGCCTTTCGTCCTTGTAGAGTTTGTTCCATCTGACCTGCAGATAAAAGAATATAGAAGAATAAATCATCAAACACCATCACCACATAGACTGTAATGTACAGCTTTTCGAACATGAAGCTTTATCCTATCCTGCTTTTATCATTTGCTACTGATTGTACCGGACTTAAACATTAAATCTAAAATATCTCTTGTGGTCCAGCTTTTGTTTGTTTTTTTTTGCAGGACACAGAAGTCTTTGTCTGAATGTCACCAATGAGGAAGCTTCCGTTTGGGAAAAAAAAGAGTCTTTGTTCAGTGAAGTGAATCGTTTAAATGTGTTTCATAAGTCAGTCAAAGCTATTGGGTAATAACGTGGGTTTTGTTTGGCTGCGTGCTGATTTCCAAATGCCTTCATGTGCCGTCATACGTCAGTATCTGTGACAGAATATTGACAAGGAACGGAGAAAGTTTTATTTCGTAATTGTGGATTTTGTATCATGATTTCATGTGTGTGTTTTCTAAGGATGATAACATTTACAGCAAATACTGTGATGTTACAGCTGCACCACAGAAGAATAGAAGTTTCATAGAGCTTGGCTCCTATTGTCACGGTTTTGGCATTTACTTTGCAGTGAGAAAATTATAGGCACCAGATTAACAGTTACCATGTGGGAATGCGATGACAGTAGTCACAGGAATGATGGAGCAGAAGACGCAAGCAGTCAGATGAGCTGTGCAACATCTGAGGGTAGCTTTATTATCGGTGAAAGTTTTCCGCCTCCCACAGCTTCACACCCACATTAAGCATTTTGTAATAGCAGTTACTGATGGAGTGAAAAACTTTTTCCTGTTGTCCGGTAACAAGCCCAGTTCTGGTTTTATCACGAGGTAATGAGGTTTCCTCAGCAATTATGGTTCCCGCATTTATCAACTACTACAAGCTGGCAGCTACACCTGGTATGCTGTACGTCTCAGACTGGCACGCAAATAAAAACTCAGTAGAGGGGTGTGTGTTTAACATACGGACCACCCAAATTCAAATTGTTTTACATTTTGATTACAAAAATGTTGCCAACAAATATACAAAACATGCTGTGTGTACATAGAGTAGTAGTAGTAAAGTAAATGCATATGGAATTATGAATAAATAAAAAGTAGTATATACTACACTTACAGCCTAATGCATGTGTGCAGTATGCAGGGATATAAAGGTAATAAATTGAGGAAATACATGAATTTAAAAGGGAAAGAAGATGTGTTACAGTATGTAGACTGTATATATATTTATAATAACATAAATGAATATAGTTCATCCTCAATTAAAGCATATTGCTTAAAGACAAGCTCTGATACTCAATATGCATTCATATCATTTGTTTGGGGAGTTCATTTGAGGAAATTTCAACTCTGATTTCTTAAATTTTGTATGTCTTTTTGGCAATTTATGAGAAAATGGGCTCTCTCTGTGTTTATTAACTACTGTTTTATGTGGAGGCCCTTCTCAATATGTTACTGACCAAGTTTGATTTTTAAATGTGCGTCTTTCCTCTCTCCATGGCAGGTAACCACATGCTGTTGCGAGTGCTGCCCTCCGTCTATCCCAGACAACCGGACACCATCCACCGTCACCTAGGCAACCTCACCGCCATGATGTCACAGCTGGAATCCCCAGAGCAACAGCACCTTATCAGACTTATTCAAATAGTTGCCGAGCAACATCCACTCGTAAGTGTTTGTGCCTCATTTCTAACATAAAACTACACCAAAGAAAAACACAACACGACGTCCTGTGGGTGAATCAAACTATATGTTTTCATGTTTGTTACTTTTGTGCAACCGCATGAGCCAAAATAAATAGCACTCCCACTTTTGCAACCTAAATGTAATGCAATTACAACCTTCATCCCGTTTTAAACTCTTTGTTGGCCTTGGAGTTACTGACACTGAAAACAAGCTGCCTTCAGTTGCATTACAACCTATTGCTTAAAATGATAATGAGGTGTTTACTATCAGAGCTGTGGAATCATCTGAAAATAATGCACTATCCAACTAAATCAGACCTGAGATTTAACTTGGCTTTGGCTTCCAGTGAAGTACGTCTGTGGCTTTTTGTAACACTTCTACCGAAGAGTCAAAATTAATCATTTAATCCAGCTCTATCCCATAATGAGCTCAAATTGAAATATGGAAAATTCACTGGAACATAGATAGAAGTGAGGAACTGGAGTGGTGCATGTGGAGTACAAATTTCTCAGCAGGGATTCCCTTAATCCTGCATATTTTGGAGCAGAGCTGCTGATGTTGAACCTGAGGGGGAAAGTACCACATACCAGCAAACTGAGCGCTCAGTGGTGGAACATGGATCGTCTCACTCAGTGGAGCAACAAAACCAGCCATCTGGAGTTATTCTAATCTGCACCCCCCACACAGACTATAAAATATTTGTGCTGTGATTGTAGCTGCATTCATCTCACGAGTTAGCAAATGCTCTGTGTTCACTTACTGGAAGTGAAGCAGCATTGAAGAGATCTAAAATGATTGGGAATTCTTCTATTATGCAAGTTTACTTCTCAGTTGTAGAACAATGTCTTCCTGAGACTCAGTTACTGTTTGATGTTAACATCATTATTCAGAGCTGGTAGCTGGCAATGGTGGCCATTGTTAGTCCGCTGCAGTCTATTGTTACCAGTACAGATAATGAGGAGGAAGTGTTCTTTCGCTCAGTGTGTCCAGACAGTCCTACAGTCAAGTTTTTGTTTATTGTCAGTCACCAGTCTCTTCATCTCGCTCCAAGGTCACTCCTCTCACCTCCAGCCTTCATTAAAGGCATCAGGCCTCTTTTTGGTTGAATTTGTTAATGAAAAAAGACAATGCTTTGTTTTTGCTTTATTCTCTATCTCTCTCTGACTTGCTGTCTTTTTTCCTTCCCACCTGTACAGATGTTGAGCCCTCAGGTGCCTACGCTGGTCAGTTACCTTGGTGACCAGTCCCTGACTGAGGCTCTGTTGGGTGCTCTCGTGGATGTGTCACAGGCCAGCCCTTCCTCATTAGTCAGCTTTCTGCCAGCGCTGAGGATTGTGGGACAGCAGTGTCCTGCTTTCTTGGGTCATGTGGCCAAAATCCACAGTGCTGTGGGCATCATCAGTGAGGTAAAAACACACTCACACACAAGGGTTTGTTTACATTTATTTGCAGCAGTGACTGGCATTGAAACAGAAGGAGGAAGTGTGGCTTTCAGATGCACATCAGGTGTGTTTAGACTAAATGGTGAGCCAGTTTCATAGAGGGCCGTAAGTGCTAACAAAGTCTGTGGAAAGGTGGAAATGAATGTAAGCAGGTCTATTATGAAAGGGTGACTATGACTCAGAGGGTAGGTGCAACTGTGTTTGGGCAAGATACTGAACCTCGAACTGATCCCCTGGTAGTCAGGCCATCACTTTACATCAGTGTGTCCATGTGAATGAAACAAGAGGCAAAACTGCAAAGCACAAACAACAGGAGCAACAGAATCCAAGGGAAATAACAGAAACAAATGGAGATCTAAACTGAAGATACAATACAAGCTTTTGCACCCTGTAGAACTGGGCCTGGAGGTCCTTGAAATCAGTTCAACTCTTGAATCTTTTAGCTGTTTACACAAAAGATCACCAATGTCGGTGCATATGTTGGCTTTTTACAACAAATGTCTGTATTGTTGGTGCCCTGGCTCCTTGTAACCAAGACAGGCAACAAGAACACTCACAACAAACAAAGTTATATTGGATTAATGCTACTGATGTTATCCGCACACACACACACACACACCGAAACAGGCAGGAGTGATTATTTTAATGAGTAGGGATGAATGGGCTGCACGCTCATATGACTTGTTCTCTGTTGTTCTGCCAAGGATAAAACACAGACTCTCACACCGGACAGATCCGGAGGTTTTGACCGCTGTTTAACACCTACATCGGTGTTCAGTGGATGTCTAAACAAACACATGCCAACTCTGCTTTCAGCTCGGAGGGAGTCAGAAACCGTTGTCCTGGTGCGAGAGAGAAATACCTCCTTTGAAGAAAAACTGAGGGAGCATTTTAAGCTGCAGCCTAATGGTGCAAACGTAATGCAATTTAAGGGAACATTAACCTCAGGGAAGGTACTTGGTTCAGTTTGTGGTGAAAAAGGGAGAATCAACTGTATTCTTAAACAAAAGGAGCAGTATTAGATTGGCTTCACATGTGTGACAAATATCTTTATTTTTAAGTATGTGCATGTTAGTGATGTCTGTATTCAATTTTATCCGTGCCGATTTGATGAAAAAACATTTTGTGGCTCAGAATACTGCAAATACAGAGTGACAATTCCTGCTATATCTTGTTAGTTCACATTTTGTAGGAGATTTAGAAAACAAAATGTGTTTTAAAGGAGACTAAATGCATCCCATGTGCCTCATTTTGGCCAGTTAAACACTCGGCTGCCCACTTACCACTAATAGCACTTCTCCTAAAAAGTGGTGTTTCAGCCATTACTGTGATTAGAGCCCACTTCTAAAACACTTGAGCTGCTGATTGCAGGTTAATTAGACGAGCAAATGGAGCGAACTGCAAGGTGGCATCGCTGCTGACTGATGGGCTCAAGAGGGAGGTGTGATGTAGGTGGAGGAGCCTCAGACATGCAAGCCGTGAAAGATCCGTCATTAGGTCTTCTCGTGTTTGACAAAACAGAATTGAGGCCAGATTCTGAGCCACACCAGCAGCATGACTCCTACAGTGTGGTCTGTTTATGAGTAGATCCAACACTTTGATCCACATTAGAACATTTCAACAACCATTAGATGGATTTCCATGAAATTCAGTTCAGACATTCATGGTACGCAGATGATGTATTCCTACTAATCTTTGGTAATCGTTAGACTTTTCCTGTCACATTAAATGATGTTCACATTAAGTGCTGGATGGATTTACAACTTTGTACTGACATTCATTTATTCCTCAGGATAAATTGTAGTAACTCTGGTATCCATTAACTTTTCCCCAATGTCCATCAAATTTTAACTTTTCATTTGTCCCATGCTTTGGTTCGGGACCAAACGCCTTCAGAACTAAAATCATTCTTTTCAGTCACAGCTGTACTGTAGTTTGTAGGTTGGTGCTCATCAGCAAGCATTAACATTACTGCTCTACTTCTCAATCAAATAAGAGTTGATTGTTCAATGTTAATATTTGACTTTTTCTGGCCAAACATCAGAAAATCCACTGGCTTGAGTTTGAGTGGTAATTTTGACCACTTTACCATCGTCAAATGCAACAACAGACATGAGAAGAGATTTCTGAATATTTAAAAGTTAATAAAAAACAGATGTGTATGATGCAAGATGTGGCCCATTTGAAGTGCTGACATATAATGTTGGGCTACCATATGTCGAAATAATGAGACAGGCAGCTCACATGTATTTCCATTTATATCTTGCTCTTATAGCTTACTTTTATATTTCATAGACAGGACAATAAAACAGCATGAAAATGAATAAACAAATACAACTGTTAAGGCTTTTCCCACCATAAACTCACTGCTTTATAACTGTATACACTATAACTGACATGATCTTACCTGTTTCAAGTGGTTTACCATGTTGGATGTTGTTAAATGATAGTTGAATTCTTCCATGCTGGGTTTTTATTTATTTCTTTGTCAGGGTTATCCTCTATACTTCTTCTAAGACATGTCTACAGCTAACCTAGTCTACCAACCGGTCCACCTCAGGTTTCAGCTTGTCACATCGGTTAACCACCAGCGAATGTTGTTATTGTTTATTATTTATATCAGCCCTGCTAAATAACCCAATTTCACTAAATTGCAAAAATAAATAAACAAAAAAAAAACAAAAAACAAGCGTTTGGTTTGAAGAATATCAGTCAACTGTTAAGCTTCTAAACCTCCAAGTTGTTTTTTTGCACTGGTTACATTTTTACTCTCTATAGGCTAATTTTTTCTGCAGTGCTAAGTCCTGCACCTTCATGGAAACAACGCAACCATAGATAGAAGCAGAGAAAACTCAAAAATGTCTTTTGTGCAGTATGACAACAGTCTTGCTGCGTTTTCAAATGAGACTTGTAGCAAAAGTGATGATATACACCGATCAGGCCTAACATTAAGACCACCTGCCTAATATTGTGTTGGTCTCTCTATGTGGTCAAAAATGCTCTGAACCGTTGGGCATGGACAAGAGGACCTCTCAGGGTGTCCTATGGGGTCTGGAACCAGGACATTGGCACTGGATCCTTTGGGTACTCTGGCTTGTCCAGTGGGGCCTCTGTCCATCAAACTTGTTCCACTGCATCCTGTTGATTCTTGATCAGAATCGGGTGTAGGAAGTTTGGAGGTCAAATCAACATCTTGGGCCATTGTCATGTTCCTCCACATGTTCCTGATTGTTTGATGTTTTTTCCATGTGGTGGGGTGCATTTTCCTGCAGGGGTAGACCAGTGATATCTGGGATTTCCATTTTCATGAGGGAGTGTGCTTGTTGTGGGACAATGTTTATTTGGGTGTCTAAGTCTCATCAACACGGATGTTAAAATCCAAGGTTTTCTATCAGAACACCACATAGTACCAATATGGTCAATGTTACTCTCCTCACCTGTCAGTGGTCATAATGTTGTGGCTGATTGGTGTATATCATGATTATAAGCTCAGATTAGGAGCATTTTCATGACTGAACAGTGTATTACTAATGAGTAGTTCATCAGAAAGTTGAACATCTCTCTATTCTTGTAGATCTGGGCTGATAAATGGTGTCATTTTTACACCTTTTACACCTGCAGAGGCATGACACACTAAAATAAGATTTAGCAGTTCCATTGCGAGCAGGGCTGTATACACTTTGGTTTGTTCACATTAGATTAACATTAATTAAAACTCATAATTGTTCTGTTCTTATTATCCTCCTTTCCCTTTTGAAAGTGGTTCAGAGGAAATCCTTTAAGCCGGGTTAAAAAACACTTCGATCTGTGTTAAGCATGCAAGGGACACAAGTATTGATGTCATGACAGTATCAACATGTGTTGTTCAGACGTAGTTATAATACAGGAGTACAACAATGTTTGAAATGATGAAGTCACACATCAGAGTCTGTAGTGGATGTTCAGAGGGATAAAAGTGACAGAAAGACAGCTGAGGTCTCCCAATATCTCTTTTCCTCTGGGTCCTTTTAAGGCAGTTTAACAACAATTTGGGGAAATTAGCAAAAAGGCAAAATACATCATGACTGTCTGGAGATGAAATGCTCCCCGTCCACACATACATTTATCAGACACACTCCTAGACACACAGATAAACACAGAAATCATGGGGCTGGAAACCATAATATAGCTTTCTATTACTCCAAGGCAGAGTTTCCTCCAAAGTCTCCCTTCCTCCTCAATCTTCTTGTCAAAAAACCTGCCAACCCAGCTTCAGCACACACACACACACACACACAAACACACACACACACGGTTTGTCAAAGCCCAGTGTCCTGTCTTTCTTCACATTGGAACCATTTGGAAAATAACCCATGTTTTCTGGGAAATGCCCCTGCAGAGGCCTCCTGGTGATGGCAGTGGAGAGTGCCTCCTATGGGTTCGTGTTTGTGCCCTAAAGACACACACACACACACACACTTTCACACTGATAGGATGCATTTGGACTTGATTGCACAATTCTTTCTCTGGCTCCCTTTACCTCCTGAAGGGAATTAGTCTATATTGTATTTCTGGAACTGCTGTACACTGTAGACTTCTGTTTAATCCAGCAATACTGTAGTAAAAATGCCCTCTGACAATAAGATAATATAATTTCTATTTGCTGTTGGTGTCAGTTCAACTCTATAGCCTTTTTCGAGGCTGCAGAGAGTGATTACCTTGAATGGTTTTAATTGAAAGTCTTTCTCATTGCTTTTTTTTCCCTCATGTGAAATTACACAATATAGCTGTGCAAACCTGAGATCACAAGATTGAAAAGACAGGAGGAGGAACATTAATTTATTTTATAGTCATCCCTCTTAGAATAAAACTAACTTTTTTAACATCCATCTATTGTCCCACAACAAGCACACTCCCTCATGCAAATGGAAATCCCAAATGTCACTGCAGGAAAATGCACCCCACCACATGGCAACAACATCAAACAATCAGGAACATGTGGAGGAACATGGCAATGGCCCAACATGTTGATTTGACCTCCAAACTTCCTACACCCCATTGTGATCAAGCATCAACAGGTTGCAGTGGAACAAGTTTGATTGACAGAGGCCCCACTGCACAAGCCAGAGTACCCAAAGGATCCAGTGCCAACGTCCTGGTTCCAGACCCCATAGGACACCCTGAGAGGTCGTCTTGTCCATGCCCAATGGTTCAGAGCATTTTTGAGCACATAAGGGGGACCAACACAATATTAGGCAGGTGGTCTTAATGTTATGCCTGATCGGCGTACATACACCAGTTGAAGGAATCACTTCTGAAATCCTTCACAGTGGCTTAGAAATGTAAATATTCCCTCCCATTAAGTACAGTTTATGCCCACTGTCACAAATCATTACTGCTATGTGGGACAGAGAACACAAACAAACAGCAGAGCTCGTGTGCCAGACTGCAGCTCCACAGGAAGCCGAGGGATCAGAGTCCTGATGGAGAATCAGGAGAAACTGAAGTGACTGAGCAAACAAGAAAATGCACTTAGAGGAACAAAAGCATGACGGCTGACAGCTACTGCGCCAGCCGTGGAAACACAGGGGTTTTCTGATGGACGGCAGAGTGACTGGCATGCAGACAAAGGAGGAAGAAGAGAAGAACTGATACAGTGTTTTCCTAAAATCCCTCAATATTTTATGATTTTAACTCACCTACTACACTTCTGATAAGGTTTTCTCATATGAATTTATTTTTAAATGTTTTTCCATATCTTTAGTCAAGAGACATTTTTGGTATTTATCCTTCAGTGTTGATTAACTATTGGTTATCATATGTAACCATTCAGACAGTGCTGCATTGCTCAAGATCACAGAGTGCTGAATGCAGTTCAGAGTTGTGACTGCATCAGAGCCAAAGTAGCACATTTTCACATGCATTTACTTTATTGTGAGTTGGGTAAAAACAAAATAACAATGCCTACAACTGGAAAAATGCTCAATATCAAGTCCGATAAGTGGCCAAGATGAAAATAAATGAGCCATGGTGTGTTTGTTTCTGTCTTTGTGCTAATGTCAGGCAGAAATAGCCGATTTCTGTCTCCAGATTTCTCTCACTCTGCTGCAGATCTGGACTTTGGATGACTATCTGCTCCCCTGCCAGGAATTTTGAAGAACATAAAAACAAATAATTAAAAAAAAAACAGTTAACATTTGGTTCTATTTTAAGATCTTCCTGTTATTGTCCGTTTTGGCACTGCTTTACATACAATTTTAGTTATTAGGACATGAAATCAAGGCCAAGTGGTTTTTCGAAACAATTAAACACAGTCTGTATCATTTAATAATTAAAGAGAGCCTCAGATGACCTGGCAGGCTTTTAATAGTATTACGGTAAAATGTCACACTTGTAAAAGATGCCAGTGCTGCTTGTGCTGTAATAATTAGAGGTACTGCACCAAGTCCCTGAAAAGGAAGCTTATCTCAGCAGTAAAAGCCTGAACTGCGGTCCAGAAGAAGCACATGTCCTCGTAAAATCCAGGCATGTTCCTGATTCATTTCTGTGCCGGGCTGCAGGAACTCTTAAATACCTGCTTGGCATGTTGTTACAGTAAAAAAGTGAAGTTCTGCCTTTTCTGGTAGTTTTTAGGATCCACGTATAAATTTAGCATCCTACCGAGAACGCTTGTGAAACATGTCCGAACTATGCAGCGACTGCATTCTTTTCTCCTCATTACAAAGTGTGTTTGGACGCTGCAAGCACAGGTTGGCTCCGTCCGTCCTTCTGTCCCTCCATCAATCAATCAGTCTGTTTGTCAGAGGAGGAGAGTGAACGCTTTAATGGTCTCATTTTTTTAGTCCAACCATAATGAATTTTTACGAGCTTAGAGACTTCAGTTTTAAAGCAAATTCAGTTTTTGTCCACAGATGCAGATATTTGGCTTTGGTGCTGCCCTCGAACACTGCAGGAGAGCCGTTACTGAATCATTTCATCTTTGCTTATTTAATATCATGTGATTTCTTTGGTGTACCCTCATTAAAAGTGTACACTTTCTTGTTTATTAGTAAGTTACCTAAAAGGGTTGGAATAAAACCTTGCAGTTCAAATGAAGGGTTCCTTTGCAAAAACAGTAATCTGTGTTTTGATTTAGCCTTCCTAAATCATCCTTTTTCAATTATGTACTCTAAGAATATCAAATAAACTGGTTTTAGATTGTTTTCAAGAGATATCTCCTTGAATCACTGTCTTGAATTGTGTTTTTTGTTTTTGCACTCGCAGAAATATCAATGAAACTGGTGTTAGTTTAATCGTTTTCAGCATGTCTTTAATCTGTTTTTGCAAATAGTGACTCCATGAAGTTATATGCTGCATTTACGAGTTTATAATTACAGAAACTCGTATATGCAAGAGAGAAATCTCCACTGTCCTTTGAGAATACAAGTATGCACAACACAAGTTGTACAGTATACTCTTAAGTACTATTTCATGTCAGTGGTGAGCAGATTGTATATGTCCTGGATTTGTTGTAAACAAAAAGCACGCCGGGGATGATGAAATGTGGGTGTTATGACAAAGGCCAAAGGGAAAGGAATCACATTTGGGCGAAGAAGTTTATATTTTCTAAGTTTGCAGAGAGGCCAACTGCATGTGTTTGTGTTTATTATTGTTTGTCAGAAACCAAAGAAGTTGCACCAAACCCCCCAAACTGCCTGGAAGTGCAAAACTAATGTGTATTGAATTAGATAAAAACTCGCTCTTTCTTCGCCAAGACACATGTAGTTAAACGACGCCGGTCCCGATTTCAATGAAACCCATAACTTTAGAAATAACTATTAAAACTGAGTGTGTCTGTGCAGCAAAACAACGTCCTCCCAATCCAACTTTTGGTTAATTTTCTTTTCCCTTTGTTTAGTTTTATGAGAGGACCAGCGTGGATCATAACCCCAGACACTGTAATGTTAACATTCTCACTTTCTCTCCTTTCTGCAGACTCATGCTCACAGCTCATTGGTCTACCTGGTGTCCCTTCTGGGCAGCATGGAGCACAGCTTTCACCACACCCTGCTGCTGGAGATCCGAGCTCTGACCGACCGTTACCCCTCTTTGCTGGGGGGCTGCGGCAAAGACATCTACAGGATGAGCAACTCGTTCACTGCCATAGCCAGACTGCTGGGAAGACGACTGGAGGAGAAAACATCCACGCACTGCAGGTTTGGAAACACATTAAACAGACTCCTCCACACTGTCTAACTTACAGAAATACATTGCTTGCGAGGTTTTATTTAATATAGCTTCTTTTAACAAACCATTTACCTGATGAGCCCCAAAACAATCACATTCCCCATGTGCTATATTAAGCCAAGAGTCCCAAAACACCACTGTACTGATGGATGATTTTCAATAACACAGAGAGAGTTAGAAAAGTAAAACACTCCATAGCATAACAGTGGTAAATATGTCCCCAAATATATATACACATCTCCAAAGTCTTGCAGGGAATATATGTGGATAAAACTGACAAGGATGCATTTACATGGCAAGTGAAAAAAGAGCATTGACGAATGATTAGAATCCCTCATAGTAAATACGACAAGGCCACACACAAGAAGTATTAAGTTGAAAGTAATCGTCTTGTAGAGGTAGAATTAAGTGAGTCACTATAAATAGAGTCTACAGGCCTCCAGAATAGAAGGAAATACGCATATTAATAATAATAACATTTAATACTTTTATAGCGCTTATCCAGCTACTCAAAGATGCTTAACAAAGTAGGTAGGAACACACAAAACAATAAAATACTTTCTGGGGAGTGAGTTCCAGAGGTGGAGAAAGCCCCATCACCCCAGGTCTGGCATTTGATCCGGATGGTGGTAGACAGGAGGGAAGCATCAGCAGAGCGGAGGGTACATGTGGAAAGGTTCAGTCAGGTATGGGGGAGCCAGGCTGTGGAGAGCTTTGTAGGTGATCAGGAGGATTTTGAAGTGGATTCACTGGGCGACGGGGAGCCAGTGGAGGTGGTCGCGGGTGTGGGTGAGCAGGCGTGCAGCAGAATTCTGGATGTATTGAAGTTTCTTGAGTGTTTTGGATGATGTACCGTTGAGGAGACTGTTGCAATAGTCAAGTCTGGATGCGACGAATGCGTGGATAAGAGTTTCTGCAGCTGAGAAGGGGATGGATGGACGGATATTTGGCAGATAGTGTTTAAAGTTCCCCTCTGGTTGTTGATTGAACCCCTAAAAACTCATCCCTGTGCATCAAATCTACATATTACCCTTTGTTTCCCATGAAAATGAGCAATTTCTGCCTTATAATAGCTGTACACAGCTGTTTACTGCAGCCCCAGCACACCAGCTCACCTACAATGCCACTCAAACACTGTTAAAACTGCTTTACAATCGCAAGTTGTAATATTGGAGCAATTCTGCATCACATGTAGTAACTGGAAACTTGATGATACAGAAAGCTCTTCCCTGCAAGTTGATCAGTCCCCAGAATCCATGTTTGAAACTACAAATTTCAAGGAGGAAAGTACTCAGCCATGGCATTGACTGCTTACTCTGCTCTTGATGTCCTCTAGCATGTAAAATATACTATATGAATGTCTTAACAAGGTCAGAAAAAACCCGCGATTTTCACCAGAGGGGGGCTTTAACATAGCATGTAGAAGAGGTTAACATCAATATTAGATTTACCTCCATAAAGCCTCCACAATACAGTGTATAAATTGAATCAGCATCAAGACTAGTTCACTTGGCTGACAGCTGAGATATGCACACTTTATATTATTATGAAACCCCTTAATGGAAAGGCAACCTAAAGGAAGGGAAATTAAATAGAAAAAGAAATGGACACAGATTTAGCGTACAGTTAAATCTTTGCTTTGACATCGTCTGCTAGTTTTTTTATCCTCACTGGACAACTTTGCTATTTTTCTCTCGTGTGGCGTTCAAATGTTTTCCCCTCGCCTCATTATTTATGGACCACACGTTGCTAGAATGTTTTTCTTTGCTTCTTTATATCCAGTTCTTTCCTCCAGTGACTCCTTTCATAAGCGCCATGTTTACAACGAGCGAAAGTCGTGGAAAGTGCCTCGGAAAGCTGTATACGTGCGAGGACAGCATGTGTTTGTGTGTGCTTAAGTTGACTGGGATTCATCTGGCTGCAGTGTGGGAATGACACACACACACACGCGGCTCTCGGTTAAATAAGAACATTGTGTGCAGGAGTGGAGGCTTCCAACGGCTTTGCTTGGGGTCTTCTGGTGGAAAGATGGAAGGAACGAGGGATCGAGAGAGGCAGGGTGGTTTATTAGTGAAAGGGCAGAGGAGGGGGAGACAGAAGAAAAACAATGGGGCAGTTGGAAGTCCTCTTTCAGCTAGCAAGTGGATTGTTTAAAGGTCATTTGTGGAACAAGAAATCAGGACGGCTGGATTGAGAAGGAGCTGAGAGACAGAAATAGAGCCAGTTATCATGAGAAACTACCCAAAGGTAACCAACAAGACAGCGAGGGGGGAGAGTGTAGCTGCTGAAAATCCATCCAAGTGCATCTGTTTAGCTTCTTCCCACATAAACACCAGCTACAAACCAACTTTTGACCCTGTGTGTTTGCCACAGGGCGGACGAGGCGTGTCCGTCTCCCCGTGCAGCCCTTCCAGGTGGAGGAGGAGGAGGAGCAGCGTCAGAGCAGCGGCTGCAGGTGAAGATTCAGGCCTTCGAGGAGAAATTGGGGGAGGCGGGGGAAGGGGAGGAGGAGGAGGAGGAGGCGGAGGAGGAGGAGGACTCTCCCGCCCCCCAGCGGCGCTACAGCCTGAGCCAAGCCGTCAGGGAGGAGAGACGCGAGATGAGATTCAACAGGTCAGTTAGTATGTAACAATAACACGACTCTGCCGAAGCTCCCCTCAAATCTGAAGCTTAGTTTTTATGAAGAATAGTCTGTTATCGCCGTCACAGTGAAGCCTGGTGGATTTAAGAGATGCCCGGAGCCAAGAGGACATTAATCTTTGTCTGCTTATTGAAGAAATTCAACACTATCAAAAAATTCAAAACATACCGTTTATTTTTTACATGTAGAGGGAGCAGACAACTTGAACACTCCATCTTGTGGCATGTACTTGTATTTATGCTGCAGTATTTTAGTAAATTAGTCAAAATTTGGGTTAATAATACAGCTTTTGTATGTTATCTCTATATTCCAACATATCAGGTACAAGTTAAAGTGCCTTTTATTTTAAGTTGATCACATTCATAACAGATCAATCATGACCTCTAATTTTGGGAAAAGGAAAGTAACAGGATATTGAATCTGTTGTGCTCTGTCAGGCTACTGCTTCATACTTTTTTTTAGGATCTTTTTGCCTTTTAAATCTGGTCTTCAGCAATTTGAATCCCATTCTCAACCGGAATAAGGTCAGATTTATGGCTTTTGCAAGAACTTTCAACTCCCAAAAAGCCTCGTCTGACCATTTTTGTGCAGGTCCTTAACTGTAATTTTACTATATGTTAAAAGAGTCCTACACAGGCCACTCAGTTGCGATGGGAATTACAAAAGCTGAAACGTTGTGTAAATAACACAACAGCAGTTTCTGGATTCGTCGTCTCTTCAGACTTCTCCGTGCATCTTAGAAATGGGCGACATCAATCTAGAAGTCTGTAGTTTTACACCCTTAAACCTTTAATCCTGAAAACTGAAAGAACATTCAGACATGACATGTCACATTTAAAATGGTTTTAGAACTTGTCAGCAGTACACTGAGTTGATTGACTCCTGTTGCAGGTCTGCACAAAGTCTGAAAATAACTTTATGTTGTCTGACAGCAGACTGATCTTTTAGAAAATGATTGATATATTTTATAGACACCCTTTAATAAGTAGGAAGATAAACAAAGAGAGACTTTCAGTTTTCTCTCACCCTTTTAGAGTACTTGTGCCCTGTAATATAGTAAGTAAGTCAGTAAGTAAGTTTTATTTGTATAGCGCCTTTCGCAGACCAGGGTCACAAGGCGCTTTACAGTTACAATAAAAACAATAACAATAAAACAATAATAACAATAAAAACAATAAAAGCAATAAAACAGTACCACTATATAAAAATAAGAACAATAACAGGATAAAATGGAGTTACAAATTAGTGATCAATCCTAGCCCCTAAAAAACCGTCAACCGAATGCCTGAATAAATAAATAAGCTTTGAGGGCTTTTTTGAATGGTTCGACAGAATCCAGTGAACGCAGAGAGAGAGGGAGATCATTCCAGAGCCTGGGAGCAACAGCCTGGAAGGATCGGTCTCCTCTGGTTCGAAGCCGTGTGCGCGGCACCATCAATAGATTCTGGCTGGAATGGAGTCATCAGGGGCAAAAATCAGCGTCTCTGACTTATCAACATTTAGCTGCAAGGTGTTGTCGCTAAGCCATGTTCTTATCTCTGACAAGCAGTCGGCTAGAGATTGTAGCTTCTGATGGTCAACTGGCTTGAATGAGCAATAAATTTGAATGTCATCGGCGAACAAGTGGTAAGATATGCCAGCAAATTTTTGTATGATCTTCACCAAAGGAATTAAATACAGTAAAAACAACACCGGACCCAGGACCGAACCGAAGTGAAAAGTCCTGTAGACTACAAATTGTCATGAATTAAGAGTTTAGTTTTACTGACGGCAGCTACAGTAGTAGTCAAATGATACAGTGAACTGCATAATTGATGCTGGAGTGCAGAATCCTTTCAGCATAATTCACAACAACAGTGACAATACTGAGTAAAACACTGTTTTCAGCAGTTAAAGGTATTCAAGTAAACATAAATACTGATTACAAAAGATTAGTATCTATAGGAAGGACATGCTTTTGCCCACAGTCCTCCTGTCATGCAATGAGATAGACATTTTGTTAATTGTAATTGTTACAAAATGTTTGTTTAACACATCCTCATTACATTTTGCTTCAGTGGCTTCTGCACTGGAAACTAAAACCGAGTCAAACCCCGGGAAGCTTTTACCGCAAGGTGTTTGAGTAGGAACAGAAGTACTGTAAAAGCCGATATCCACACAGCACTTTAACTGTTCTTATTTCACGGTCTCTCTCAGGTCAAAGAGCCTGGCTCTCCACGCTGTACGTTCGCGCTCCATCAATTCAGACACCGGGGATGACGGTGAAGGAGCGGAGCCGAGTACAGAAATCGCTCTGCCCAATCCTTTGCCTAATCAGCTCTCAGAAAACCAGGAAGCATCACCGGCCGAGAGACGACTGGCAGGAGATGGCTCTCTGTCTGTCACTGCTGCACTGGATAGAGGCGTTAAAGAGGCTGAGAAAGGCCAAAGCAGAGAGACAGATGGAGAGAAAGTGGAGCAGGGGGAAGCCGACAGACTCTTCATCCATTTAAGAGACAATATGGAGACGATCAGAGGGTTCTGTAAAGACATGGTGCAGCAGATCCCCATACCGGAGCAGTGTGTCATAGAAGGTAATGTGGACACTTTACATTAAGAAACAGGTTTTCAATAACATAATAAAATGTTTGGTGGACTACAAAGGCGGAGTCCACAGAGAGAGGCGGAGGGAGGGTTTATTTAACCTGCTGAACCTGAATGAGATTACAGTCAGATGTGGTGGCTGGGGTTGATTAATGGTATGAATACACCCCCTCCTCCCTTTTACCTTGCTTCACACACACACAAGTACAGATGCAGCCGTCAGTAGAGAGTTGATTAGCGTCTCTTAAGCCTAAAGTGGACAAGGATTTATTTCTCCAGGAGTTGTAGCACGATTTTAATATTGCATGCGCTGATTACTGATTTTAATCCTGTCCAGAGGGCATACGTGTGGGATTTTCCCTTCAGCTCCTCAGTTGCAGTCCTGAATATCTGTTTGCATTTTTGGTCCTCCCATAATTTATAACCTGTCCGGACAGATGCCTCACGCTATGATGCTGTATCTCGACAATTTGTGTGCTAAAAGCTGCGTTTCCAGTCACTGAGGAACTGGAAAAGTCATGTAGGGGAACAAAAAGACGAAACAGAGGTGCACAAGAAAAAAATACCTTATATCCCCAATTAATCTTTTCCAAAATTGTTCTAATTAGGTGGTCTTTTTGACATTGATTTGACATTTAAAGTACAAGGAAATACACAATGAGAGTAGCCTCCATTGACTGCAATATTTCTACCCTGCTGAACTCAACCAGGGTTGACAGTACATGCAGCCCTCTATGAAACAACGGACACAATGCAGGACAAACCTTTTGCAATTCAGAAATGAAAATGAAATGAAAATCATAAATTTCAGAGATTAAAGTAGAATTGTTTTTTACATCAATCAGAAAAAAAATGTTAAATGTTACAGCTAATCAGGCCTTTAAGGAGCTAGCTGATATATTCTATTCTAACACCACACCAACAAAGTGTCTGTTTTCCTTATCGTCTATGGCTTTCACTCCTAAACCCTTGCATTCCTGTTAAAGATTTAAAATATGGGTCACATGTACATTCTAGGGCCTCACAGCTAGAAAGTCTTGGTTTGAATCTTGGCTGGGGTCTTTCTGTATGCACGTTCTCCCTGCTTGGGTTCTCTGGCTTCCTCCCACAGTCCAAAGACATGCTGAGGTTAATTGATGATTTTTAAATTGTCCGTAGGTGTGAATGCGAGTGTGCTTGATTGTTTGTCTCTGATAAACTGGTTACCTGTCAAGGATATACCCTGCCTTCACCCTAAGTCAGCTGGGATAGACTCCAGCCTCCCAACGACCCTACAGAGGATAAAGCAGTGTGTAGAAAACAGATGGACGTACATGCTAGTGTCTAAAATTCCCTGAATAGCTAGCCTCTTTTGTTTTAAGCAACAAAAAAAAAATCTCAAGCAGGAGTAAACTGTGTATGTTTGGGGACTATTTTCAGCTTTAAAGAGTATTTACAGAACCAGGATAATATATGTTCATGGTGCGTGTGCATGGGAATGAAGGAACTTGTCACCCAACACAACAGTGTTTAATAGTTCTTGGACAAAAGTGGAAGCTTACAGCGCAGGAGATTAAGCGAACCAGCTTTTGGTGGGCTTGTTAGCTTTCATTAGAACCATTAAAACCAATGCACTCTGTAGAGTGACCAAAAAAACCTAAGATGCCCTTTAAACTCACGTGCAGGTACCCACATATGTTGCATCAGGTCTTAATGGATTTAAATGTTGATTATATTACTAGCAGGACATTTTTTAAAAATGCACGTATGTGGCAGCTCATGCATTCTTCAGATCTTAGTGCAAATGAGCTGAGGAAGGCAAGTCTTTATATACATTCTCAGTTAATCAGTCAGGTTAAAGCACAGGTGTCTATTATCAGTCAGTCATTGTGGTGAATTGATTGCATGCGTGATTCCACATCCCTCAGCTACTCACCCACTTGTTGCAAAAAGTTCAATACGTATAGCCTCAAAGCGATAAATACACAACATGTCAAGCATCAGTATTAAAGATCAGTGCTTGATAGTAACTTATAAAAACAAAGACAAACCACACAACCGTCACAACAGAAGATCTATAATCTAGTTCCTCTTCAAGACATTTTCCAATCCGAAAGGTTCAAAACGTTGAAGTAACAACTTTAATCTGTTACCCTTCACTCATAAGCTTTATTATAATCTTCATGCCCCGAATCTTCAAGGACAGAGTTTTACTGTAGTGTATCTTTTTTATAGTGTTTAGCTATGAGATATTCTTTATAATTGACACAGATTGCGTGCTCTTCTAACTTTAATTTAGTACGACACACATAGAATCATGTGCAGTAAAACAATAGGTAACACCCCACAAACTCAGAGTAACAGCTGATGAAGCCATTGGTCTTGTATTCACAGGAAGTCCAGCTCTGAATGACACTCTCACCATGGTTGCATGTACCGCACTTGAAAATCCCCAAACTCATTTTTCAGTCATGTTCTTTGTTTGGAACCAGGTAGGTCGCTTTTAACAGGCCTTTCCTTTGTGGATGGTGTCTTTTAGAAGACCGCCATAGGTGGATTTTTTTTTCAATGTCAGATCACTATGTATGACATTCCACTTAGATTTAATGATTTGTTTGATTTAGAGTCACGGCGACCATGCTGTGCAATAAGGCACAGTCTAGAGCTTCTTATAGCAACTGTCTGTTAGCGGAAAGTGCCTTAGCTATTGCAGCCTCAGTAAATTCCCCATTCACAAAATCTGGATTTAATTTCTTGACCGTGCTCCTCTAATTCTGTCTCCTCATCACAAATGAACCTGAAACTCTGGAACCGTCCAAGAGCAATGTTGTTTTTTCAGTCCCTTTGGAGCTTTGGAAATCAGCTCTCAGCGAAGTGCTCCTGTCCATGCTTTTGTATTATAGCATGAAAAAGACTTTTCTCATCTGTAACGATGGCCTGTTCCAGGAAACTGATGAGTGTTTTGAAATAATCAGTTCATCATTTTATATTTGTGTTGATGTTGTTGCTGTGGATGTAGAATTGAATTGTCGCTCATATTTACTGCAAATCAGACCAAAGGATGTTGTTGATGCAGCACAAAAACATGATCTTCTCGATGTATGTACACAGAATCAGAAAAATGAATCGCCAAATGCTTCTTTTAACTGCCTAAATCTTTTCGGGGAAAATGCCAGAGAACTAATTTGTTAAAGGAAGAATTAGTCAAGGATAGAGGCGGAGATCTGGGGAATGGCCATTATATTCTATTATATCTTCCAGCAGAATCAGGTCTAAGGTGCCACGGCTCAGGCTTAACGGAAAAAAATCCTAAAAGCACACGGCAAAAGCCAGTGAGCAAAATCTAAGAAGTTTACTGGATGCAAAACCTCCCATAGAGGGTTACATAAAGCAGGCTGGCAAACAAATTAGTAAAAAGCATGGACGTTCCGGACATGCTCGAGGTAATGCTGGAAAGCACTGTGACCCGTGGGTTTAAATCCAGAAGGAGTTGATCAGGCAAGTGGATGCAGGTGAGTGGAGAGGTGAGGAGGGTCTGGTGATTCATTAGCGAGAAACAGGGCAGGTGGGACTGTCCGGAGCTGGGATGACAGGAGAGTTAGCGTGTGGAAAAACAGACAACCAGAAAGAAACGAATGACATGAGCAAAAACCCACGACACTAAGCAGAAACAGATGAATGTTATGCACACATACTGCAGCATGTATACAAGAAGTACATGTACATACGAGTACTTTAGTGCCAGGAGGTGCATGTAGACTAGAAACAAAAGAAGGTTCAAGCGGTTCATGCGAATAAAACAATGAAACGAGAAACCGCTTGTGTCTCACAGTAATCTAATCCATTTTCTCAAACTTTATAATCCATTTTCGCATTTCCCCGCTCGTTCTTCTCCAGTTTAGGGATCTGATATTTTATTTTCATTCATGTGTGATTATTTCTGCTTATTTTCGATTTTTCAATTCGATCTGCTTCACTTGAATTAAACCTCCCCTGCCATCTTTTAGCGGCGCTTGTTGTCGCTGTTTTTCATGTCAAATCTGATTCTCTAACATGATCCAGGCCCTCTTGAAAGGATAAATCAGACTCTAATGTGGTATAAATCCTGAAAAATAGATATATTTTAATAGATAAGCACATTTATACAAAGAATGCACTGAGAACAACAACAACTGTGGGAGCTTGCACGCCTGCAGAGTATGTGCAAACATCCACATCCACAAATTCAACGTTACACATGGGTGCACACATAAATATGGAATTATACATCACCTTCCTCTGTGTTCCTTTACTTTTCTGCAACCTTGAGCATATTAAGAACAGACAAGGTTCACACACACATGCATACACAGTAAACCAGCCTCAAACATGACACTACACCAGAGGTGATGATATTTTGAGTGGCAGCAGAGGATGTTATTGCTCCGCCTTCGGTCTTAATGTCATTTTTTATCTGAGAGGCAGCCAGGAGTCAAACACGCACCCACACATTACACACACGTATGCACACACTCAAAACAGGAAACAAAAAAAAATAACAAACTCCTCCTTTGGCCCTTCAGTTAATTGATTAAATCTGAAAATGAATGTAAATACACAAAACGCACATGCTCCGTTCCTCCTCCCGCGATTGGTGCTTTGCATTAGCTCTCTTAGCATTAAGTGTCTTAATGAGAATCAACCCCAAGGTGTATGATGTCACGCGTGGTCTCTGCAGGATGATGTCATCGTGCTGCTGGCTGACCTGCACATGAGTCGCCGACCCTCCGTCTCAGAGGACGAGGATTACATGGAGAAGTGAACGCTCAATCCAAACTTCTACACGCACACATGCACGCGGAGACACAAAAAAATATGCAGCGTGACGACTGTTCGACACAAACAGACCTGGAAATGCCCATCTGTTAATAACACTCACTCATAAACACCCTGTATGTGTTGATTGAACAATGACAAACAAGGAGTGACTCTTATTTCTGAACTCGTGACTTTGCACAGTGAAAACACGAGGAAGTTGAAGAGGAAACTTTTTGTGCACAAATCAGCAATTTGTTGTGAATAGTGAATATGAGATACTAGTAGATTATTAACAACATCAATTTATTTAACAGGAAATAATAAATCTAATCGTAAGAGAATCCAGAAGGTCGTGGTTTCATATCTGTTCGTCATGTTTCCAGTTAATCTTTGAGCCAAGAGTCTGCAGAACCAATCCAAAGCGAGCGTCTAAGGACAAGAGCGTGTCCTGTGTGCTGCACACATTATAAAGCCCCGCGAGGCTAATTTGTGATTTAGTGTGCTCATGTGACAGATGTTTCTGGGAGCAGAAACACAGTTTGTGCTTCTCTTCTTTTACACCTCGGGCCGCTCGACTAGTGTTATCGTTAACGTTTGTTGATGCTACGTCAACACCCTCTTTGCTGCTTGGAGTCGCACTAACCGAATTAGGCTGCTCTTGCTCTTACTGCTCGTTGGGTGGGACTCTGTTGGTGTTCCCTTTTGGGATGATGCATTTATGATGCTCTAATCTTTCGGCTGCTGACAGAACAGATACCGATGAGGCCACCTTTATGTACTTTAGTGTTAATACTCACATTGATAACCTGACAGAGAGAGAGCGAATACGAGCACTATGATAGCTTGTGATAAGCAATTGTTTGCACCAGTGGCCTTCACCATAATGGTTAGATTCTGCCAGCAAATGTTACAGCAGACGTCCAACACAGCTGTTTTATAATTCTTTTTTTTCTGAGCGAGCGCCCAGTTTAAAGAAAGAAACTTTGTTACCATTGAAATCTGAGACGATTGTATTGCAGAACGTGTTTGCCATGCAGCAGAAGGAGCTGACAGGAACAAAAAGTCATTTTAGATAATCATTTTGCCCCTTTCGCTGGTTTCCTCATTTTGGCTCAGAGGAAGAAGTCAGTGGGAGGCAGTGGCGTGAAGAGAAGACATTTTCTGACGATTACGAGACGCTGTGTCCTTGTGCGCTGTGAATCACCCTGTAAATATGTTCCTAAGGTTACTCAAGTCCATATGTGCAGGACATGCAGAGAAGCACACGCAGAGAGATCAACTAAATATTGATAATTGAGTCATTTTCACTCATTTGCGTGTCTGTGTTTGTTTGACAGATTCACATCGAGGCTGTGTGGCCAAGCTGTCGTTCTCCTGTCCTCTGAAGGGCCACTACTGTCTGTACGCCAAGTCCTGCTTCAACCTGACCAGCCGACAACCTCATCTTTGGATTCACATCATGCTGCTGCATCTACAGGTGCAATCAAATGTCCAGCTGTGAAGCACAAAACGTGTTGTCTACAACGACTGAACAAAGCATTAAAGTCTCACAGACTATTTGTCGTAGTACTTCGTTTTAGGAAGTAAAAAACTCGCTAACACCCCTGGCTTTGACATGGGAGAACAGTGGTTCAAATCCCGGTCAGGACACAGTTGACCATTGATGACCCATGGGCAAAGTCCTTAATGCTGCCCCGCCTACCTACCTTAGATCCTTACTTGTGTTGTATCTACTCTCATATGTATGTCACTTTGGATTAAAGTGTCTGCTAAGTGAAGTTGTAAATTGTAAAACTGACGGCCAATCAGGGCTGTCATGTGATTAGTCCATCAGGCTGTGTACATTTAGCCAAATAGAAGGCACAACCTACATTTAACAATCCACAATAAACAGCAGCTACATCAGTATATACCCTATGATTGATAAAATTAAAATCAGTTCATCCTGAATCAATTCTTTCAAAACGACAATAATAATATTGGACTTATGGTAGATCTCAGAGTAACACTTTCATACTTTCACTGTTTTTGTGACCCAGTGAATATCCCGCAAAATAAGCAATGCCTTACCATAATAGAAAATCACCACATTCCATCATATAATAGTAGAAATAGGGAATAGAGAAAAATATGTATTATATATAAGCCCACAATTGAAATACTTAAGCGCAGGGATAATGAAAACCATGTGTGAAAGCCATCCAAACAGGGTGTTGATACCTCACTATAAGCCACAGGTTACCATATTACAAAATATATGTTTATGATTTATATAGATGAATCCACAATATTTTTATTCTTATTGTATTCTGAGGTTCTGTTGCTTCTACCGAGGTGTCTACACCCTGTTTGGATGATTTTTGCACATTATTTTCATGCAGCTGGGCTATTTGGAAATCAGTGGTGTGCTCAGCTTTGTTTCAGTGATTACAGGTCATCTGACTTGAACACTTTTCTGACAACCTCAGCAAAAAACCTGAAACTTCAGACTTAAAATCTGTTGATTCTCAAACATGCGTTGTTGTATTTGAGAATTCTTAAAGAGATTTATAGCTTAGGACTGTCCCGGAATGTAAAAAGTGGTTCAATCTGTTGCAAACAACACTATCTTTGTTGGCCAGATGTTGCTTTTTTTCTCCTTCTTGCCCACGTTTCTCCACCATCTTTATCCCGACCATATCTCTGTTTTGAATATGTTTTATTAATTTCTGATCTCCTGCTGATTTATTTTCTCTCTCTTCCAAACAGACTAAGTCCAGTGTCCCTCTGTGCACCAGGGACGAGTGCGTCCAAAGACTGGCTTCTCTTTGGGAGAAGACGCAACTTAAGGGAGCTCACAGCTTCTCTATGGCCATGACGCAGCACGCGACCCCACACAGGAAGGTACTGGACCTCAGTGTGAGTGTGTGTGTGTGTCAAGCTGCTTCCTCGTAAAAGTTATCTGTCTCCAGCAGAGAGGATGAAGTCATCGGTTGTGTTAGAAAAAAAAGAAATAAGGACCTCAAAGATAGAGCAAGTGTCAACATCCACTTTGTTTAGATATGGAATGCACTAAATGGACATTATTGTATACAAGGCCTACACTCGCCCCGACTCCTCATCTGTATCACGTCTGAGTCACACACAGAAAACCTGACTGAATGGTGTGTGTGTGTGTGTGTGTTTCAGCGTGTTTTTCCAAGCGGGTGGGTGTGGGTGGTGTTCCTCGCGCTGTCCCTTCATAATGTGACAAGCTAAGTGGTCGTTAGGAAATAATTAGACCCACAAAGAAAATACAGCTGTCCTTCCTCTAAACGTGTGCTGCGGCTGCGATGGCCGGCTATGGTTACCATATGGAGCTTCAACACACATGTGCGCTCTCGCACGTGTACACACATCCACTCCCACTCACACAAAAATAAACACGTGTGCGCATACACGTTTTTAAAGGACTAATGCAGCTCATGCTTTCACAGACACGTCATGTTTCCATTACTTTGCATTGAAATACATTCATTTCCTGGAGATTTACTGTAAGTATAATCATAATTACTGCTTGCCTAAACCTAACCTTGTCCTAACCCTA
This sequence comes from Dascyllus trimaculatus, assembly GCA_024666655.1. Taxonomy (NCBI): domain Eukaryota; kingdom Metazoa; phylum Chordata; class Actinopteri; family Pomacentridae; genus Dascyllus; species Dascyllus trimaculatus. The sequence goes on from CM045453.1 coordinate 28,488,763, forward strand.
AAGCAAGTCGTTCCCCTTAAATGTAATGATTTGTCTTGTCGAGACTTTTAAGGGCAAAAAGATCCAAACGAAGTGACTCAAACATACATAATCTATACAGCGCAGACGTCTTTACTGTCTCCAGTAAAATCTCTGGTTTACTTCAGCATCAGCAAAATACCTTTTGTGCTGATCGCAACTGATTTAAAGTGGACCACCTATGTTAAGCTTCTCTATTAAATATGAATCTACTTTCAGAAGCCTGGAAGCTTATCTTAGCATGGAGATTGGAAATTGAGGGGAAACGGCTCGTCTGTCTCTGCCCAAAACTAAAATCCCTCTTGTAAGTACATATTAAAGCCCCCCTCTGTGGATTAATTAAACCCCTAAAAATTCATCTCGAGGTATCAAATTGATTAGACTACTATTTATCTCATTATTTATTTGAATATTATTACTGTTTTTATGAGGGCTGAGACCTGAGTACTGTATTTCGTTAATGTTTCATGCTGTGGATGTCAATAACGTATAATATCGTTACATGTTTTGCTTTTTTTAATGACAATAACCCATTCCTGCCCTAAAATGACTTAGATGTAGCGCTACACTGCTGCTTCCTCTAGAATATGCAGATCTATGAAGTTGCCCCCCCCCTCACTACCCCAATAACTGCACCTCTAGCACACCAGCTCACCTACAACTCCGCTCAAACCCTGTTAACCTACTCTATACGAGGGGTTTCAAGGGAATTTAAACTGGGAAATGCTCAAGCATGGCGTAGGCTGCTTATTTTGTTGATGATACATCTTCTACCTTATAAAAAACAAGGTTAAAAAAATTATTTCCATCAAATGAGATCTTTAAATCAAGCTGTAAACAAGCAGAAATGTATGAACTACAGACACTGAGCTGACATTTCTCCCTCAAACTCAGTGCATCAGCCGACACATTCAGGTCCTGGGATTCACATCTGTCTCCACATGTGTCTGGAGTGATGACTGCGATTGGATCTCACCACCTTGTGCTATATGCAAATAAACATATTCATCATTTAGCAAGACCAAATGTGTGCAGGAATGCATTTTCCATGCGTCATCTGCCAGAAATCAGAAAGACAAGTCAAGTCTCGATTATTTATTTAGCAACCTGGAAGTGCCTTCCAGTAGAGAAATAAGGTTACAAATTTACATAACCAGTTTGAGAAGAAATCAAAACAAGAGGCAGGGTCTGTTCTTTAGTATGTTCCAGGTAAACCAGATTGCCTTAGAAGTTTGACACACTTGTAATATTCATCGATCAGGCATAACATTATGACCACCTGCCCAATATTGTGTTGGTCCCCTTATGTGCTCAAAAATGTTCTGAACCATTGGACATGGACAAGAGGACCTCTCAGGGTGTCCTATGGGGTCTGGAACCAGGACGTTGGCACTGGATCCTTTGGGTACTCTGGCTTGTGCAGTGGGGCCTCTGTCAATCAAACTTGTTCCACTGCATCCTGTTGATGTTTGATCCCTATGGGCTGTAGGAAGTTTGGAGGTCAAATCAACATGTTGGGCCATTGTCATGTTCCTCAACATGTTCCTGATTGTTTGATGTTTTTTCCATGTGGTGGGGCGCATTTTCCTGCAGGGGTAGACCAGTGACATTTGGGATTTACATTTACATGAGGGAGTGTGTTTGTTGTGGGACAATGTTTATTTGGGTGTCTAAGTCTCATCAACACGGATGTTAAAATCCATTTTTTTCCCATCAGAACACCACATAGTACCAATATGATCAATGTTAGTCACTTCACCTGTCAGTGGTCAGAATGTTGCGGCTGATCGGTGTATGTTGAATTTTTAAAATCTTCAGCAGTAATGACCAAGACAGACTTGTGTGATTTTAGAACAAGAATATGTACGTAATTCCATAAAAGTTGTTAGTTGAGTAGGCGTCAGTGTGGCCCAGGACATTTCCATCTACACACTGCTAAAATGATAACCTCCAATGTGGTCTTATCTCAATGAGTGGATGCATTCACACCTGTACTGAGATCTGTCTATTTGAAATTGGATCATCTAAGACAGATGTTAGTCCCAGTTGTGAACAAGGCCTGACTGTGTGCTTTAAGACTAGCAGAGTGCTCAGTAAATACATTTTTGTAGACAGACTTGCTGAAAAACCGTCTCCATCATGTGCCAACAAAAACGATCAAAGATGTAAAGTCAGTCTTCATTTACGAGACCATTTTCCTTCATCAAGCATCTATTTCATGCATGTTTTAGAGCAATTTTCCAAAAATATCATTTAGAAAACTATGGAGCATAAATTATTGATACTGCTAACCACAAGTCAATGTCAACACCGCTGCCCTCAATGTAAAATGTACGAACTGTGAAGCTCACGCAGAGAGCGGCAAAAACCTTCCTTTGCTCATATGATAGCAGAACTTAAAGGCATTCCATTTTGAACTGCTTGGCTGATATACACTCAATTTAATAGCTTCAGTTTTGGCAATGATAGCGATCCAGCGTTCCTGCCAAGCACACAGAGCGATGGACCTTTAATGCCTGTTTTTGCTTTAAGAGAAATGTAGTCGCAGTGAAAAGAAGATGAGATTTACCAGGAGAGGGGGGGGGAGGAAGAAGGTCACAACCTCTCTCCATCCATATGCAGCGCATTTCCTCTCTTGCTTTCTTTCCTTCTCCATCAGACCTACAGCTCCACTCCTGTCACTGTCAGCCAATCAGAAACACATGTAGTTGACGACGAGAGAGGAGATGTGAAGGGAGGAAAGCTGCTACATAAATGAGACAGAAAAGGTTACCAATTACATCTGTACCGACAGGGAGATTTAAAAGGAGGCTATGGGGCTTTATGAGGCTTCGCTGATTTAAGAGGGACTTGTGTTTGGCTTCTGACAAGTCAGTTTAGTGGTTTTATGGCACAGAGATAATAGGAAGCTGGTGTGAGTGAAAATGAGAGGGAGGGAGGTAAGGGCAACAGAAATGACAGGGAGGCAAGGATGAAAAGGTTGGGTGTGAGAGATAAATGAGGAAAGGGCTGAGAAAGATGTAATAATTGGAAAAAGTAATGGCTTGAAAGGATGGAAATAGTTAAAAAAATAGTTTGAGAGAAGTCTCTGAGATGTTAAGAGATACAAATGGAGAGTTGTGCTATCACAGTGTTCATTGCAGTAAAGATAAGACGAGTACGAGGGAGGAAAGTGAAGTAGTGACTGAATTTAAAAAGAAAAAGACAATATAAAGAAAGTGGGCAAGATCAAATAAACATGCAAGATAGAGATAAAAGCTTAAAATAGGAGATAAAAGTGTTGAAACCTCACAACAGGAGAGAAAAGGTGGAATGAAGAGCAGCTGAAAAGAAAAGGGCCTTATGAAGTTATGCATAGAGGGAGGGAAAATGAAGACTGAAGGGATTATGGCTGAAAAGAGCAGATAAGATCAGTGATTGAGCTGGAAGGTCACAGACGTGTAACAAGTAAATAAATAGCAGGAAGAATGAAGATACAGCGTATGGAGAGAGTGAAAACATATACTGACAAATGATGACTGTAAAAACACTGACAATAACAGTAAATCTCTGTAAAATAATGCTGTGTTTAGCTGATTTAAATTGTCATTTTATGGCCACACCTTGTAAAAGAACAAATTACTGTTTGTAGAAATACATATTCCTGATGTCGACTTTATGCACAGTTTTGGCCTCTTTTCTACAGTCAACATATACATTGATACCGTTTTCTTAGATTTTTCTAGATATTATCTGCAATATAACAAAACAAAGAAAATCTTTATAATAATAGTAAAATATAGCAAAACAATTGCAGTTAAAAATGGAGGAGGGAAGATGTTATGTTGTAGATGTACATGTTATGTTAGTAATTAGTGAAATGCAGATCGAATGATAAAAGAGGGGAAAAAAGGAGCATACACTGTCGGAAATTATAAAAAAGATGAAAAATCTGGCAGCAAGGTTGGCAGAAAAAATATGGTAAAAATCGATAGAATACTGTAAAAACTAAAAATAATTATGTTTTTGGCCGATTTAAATCATAATTTTATGCTCACACATTGTAAAAGGGCAAACTTGTATTTGTAAAAATACAGATTTTTGATGTAGACACAGTTTTGGGGCTGCTTTTGTAATGTAAATTCATACTTTTTTCTTAGATTATACCTGACATTAAGTGTAATTTTAACAAAACGGGGAAAATCTATAACATAACGGTAAATTGTGCAAATAAAATGACTGTTACAAACTGAAAAAATATCATTCTTTACAGTTTATGTAGAGACGATGGTCAAAAAATAAAGGTAAAAGAGGAATCAGAAGGTTGAGCAGAATGGATGGAGAGACGGATTGCAATAAAATAAGATATAGCGAAGTGATTTTCACAGAGGAAGAGGAAAAGAAGGGAGACAGATACGAGGTGAGACTGAGCAAAGTGGAAGCCTGAGAAATGAGATATGAGCATGAAAAGTATTGTTTCACCTTTTTTTTCTTGGTTTGCCGAGAGTGAGAGTGTTTGTTGATACAACTGTGGTGCAGATAAAGTTTGGTGGAGGGAGGAAGGCAGGGTACTGAGAGATAAAGCTGAAGACAGAGCCGAGGCTTAGATAAAGATGTTTAGGCAAGAAAAAGAGAGAAAGAGGGGAGCTGATAGTTCTGTCTGTGCCCGTCTTTTAATGTCAGGACCCCTGCTGAGTTCTTATATTTACGCCCAGACAGGCCTGAAGATGAATGTCCGCAGAGACGAATAAAATCTGTTCCTTGTTTATTGCTTTCATCCGTCTCTCCTCCTCTCTCGTCCTCAACACTCCCACTTCTCATCCACTCACCTTTCTCCTCGCTTACACTCCCCTCTCTCCTCCTCTTCCTGCCTCACCCCTCGCGCTGTCTCTCCCCCGCTCTCTTGTCCTTAACCGTTTCAAATGTACTCATGCAATCTAAACAACTGGACCGGCGTGTAGTAAATGTAGTCGTACGCTGCTTAAGCTCAGTTGTTTTTTAAGTTGTTGGAACAGTTTGAATTCTTTAAAATTGAGACTTTTCATGCTTTCCAAATGTAGAACAAAATATAAGCGAGAATACATGGTGAGGAGTGTTTTTAAAAGAAGAATAACTCCTAATGTCAGGACGTCTTTTGCCGATTCATGACTTCTGTTCATTGTTGCGTTGTATCTCGCCTCTTCATCAAATTATAACTAAACAGTGATGGACAGAGCAGGAGAAGGGAGAGAGTTCCAGAAAAAGGAAAGGGGGCGCACATTGGAAGGGTAGAGGGGGTTACATGAGGATAGACGGATTATATTCATCCTCGTATAATCCGGCCATTGTTCCTCCATCCCTCCTTATTGAATCCACCTTTCTGGTCCTGATGAATCAGACGTGGGCTTGTGTTTGTCCACATCAGACCGTTGCCAGGCTGCAGATTTGTCACTCCAAGCACAGTAACCCTAAAGTTCATTCAAACCATATACAGACCATTTACATTTGCTTTGTAAATGTAGTTTAAGGGGTTTCTGGCTATCGACTCAATCAGCAAATGTGGACCATCTTACTCATTTCCCTCAGTGATTCATTTCTCAGTGTGTTGTGCAGCAGATTGTTCACTCTTACACATCGTTGCTCAACCACTGACTCACACTTTGCCTTTCATCGTCTTTCCGCTTCTGCCTTTTCTTTTCTCGCCGCCTTTTACAGCTTCGCTTTGTAATCGGTAAACGATGCTGAAGCTATGTTAATTACTTCAGGAGCTGAATTGTCTAATCTAAAAGAAAAAGTCTCTTTTCATTGTCTCTGAAAGACAAAACGAGCCAGAGTGATGATTACAAAATGATTCAGTGAGAAACTGTCGGGAGTTATTCCAGTTTGTCGGCCTCAGGATGCCACACTGACATCAGTACTTGAACTTAAATTACAAGCTACCACTATTCAGTAATGGACTTTGAGCACCAGCAAGGAAATATACTTCCTGAAAAGTGAAAGTCCTGCATGCAAAACCTTATCAAAGTGGAAGTGCAGCGGTCTTATCAGCTAGTTATACTTAAATTTTCAAAACAAAAGTTCTCATTCTGCAGAGAAGCTGGGCCTATGAATTTATTTATTGATACATATTACAATATTAGGGGTTATACGGTGGCTTGATTGTTAGCACCTGCGCTTCACAGCTAGAAGATCCCTGGTTCGCGTCCCCGCCCTCCCGGGATCTTTCTGTGTGGAGTTTGCATGTTCTCCCTGTGCAGCGTGGGTTTTCTCCAGGTTCTCTGGCTTCCTCCCACAGTCCAAAAACATGCTGAGGTTAGCTGGTGATTCTACAGGAGAGACGGAAGCTGCAGAAAGAACCAACTGGAGAAGAACAATCCATGGAAAAACAACATCCTTCGAAAACGCCAGAAGGCAAATGGAAGAGACGAAGAGAGCCCAAAGAAAAGCCAGGGCTCTCCATCCCCCGAACCCCCTATCCTACTATGCAGTGGACGTCTCTTCAGATCCAACACAGGACTCATTTCGCACTGAAGGAAATGTCGATGAGCACTCCAATACTCGGCAATGAGTTCCACCAGTTGGTTGATTGATTGTGTTGCCCTGCAATAGACTGGCGACCTGTCCAGGATGTCCCCTGCCTGGGATAGACTCCAGACCCCCAACAACCCTACAGAGGATAAAGCTGTGTATAGATAATGGATGGATCACAATATTAGATTTTTAACTCTGGTGCATCAGTGTGTTTGTGGCATTTTAGGGTTGTAGATGGTCGAGGCAAAGCTAGTTTTAAAAGTGAAGTCTAACAATTTACTTTATGTATATCTGAAAAAGCAAATATTCCAATTTGTAGCCCCTCATACGAGTCAAACCTCCAAAACTTTGACTTTCTTATTCTTTATAAAGCAACTTAATACCAACTTTCTCTTCTTGAGAAATGCCTATTTTGTTTCCAAGCATCACAACCTCTGTTTATAAGATTATTTTCAGTGGTATGCTTTTTTAGATAATTTCTCAACTCTCTCTGCAGAGACACAGAAGAACTAAACAACAGCTTTTACAGGTTGACTTGTTTTTTTCATTGATCTTCATATGTTCTCCTTTAACTACATGACTGCTTTTGGAAGTTGAATCTATTCTAATTCACTTTGCATAAAGATAGAGGTGTCACCTGTTGGTTTACATTGCAGCCAGTTTGAAATTCAGAGTTGCAGCTTATGTTTCTGTTTGGAGTCGGGAGCTTCTACATAAGAGATGTAGATCTTTGTTTTTTAGAGTAGAAGCAAACACTAGCAGAAACAAAGGCCTGTCCTCACATGAGCATACGTTATACACACAAAAAACCCTACAATGGCCACTAAAATAAGTTGAAACTGACAAAACTAATAATAAAAAAAAATTTACTGAAAATTAACCAGTGAAAATCAGACACTGGTTCTGAATTGTGGTACGACAGAATTATTTTAAAAAACAAACTAATGATAATTATAGTAATAATTATAACATTATGATGATAATAACCAGTCAATACACAGTAGGACTTCATGTCTGGAGAAAAAACAAAATCACAGTTTATTCTTTAAACAGAAGCTCTGACAATAAGAGGCAGGACAGCAATCTAAGCCTTCTGCATGTAAAATCATTTCACAGAGCATTTCCCGACCGCAACACTTTACCAAAGAACCAGAACCGAGTGACTGAGATCTTAATGACTCATTAAAAAGATTATCACCTCAGTGTTTCTAGAGAAGTGATGCTTTTTCAGCAGAACGAGTTAGACAGAGTCAGGGATTTTTTGCAGCCAGCATCTAGTGGTCATCCGTAGTACTGCACTTTAAGGTGCAAAAGTACTAAAGCAAATCAATGCAGTGGATTAAATATTGCAGTATTTTGCTCTAGAAGTGTGTTTAAGTACTGTAGCACAGATTTAGCAGAGTAAAGTCATTTGTGGGGGTTTAATGTTCTCTTTTCCTTCTTTCCTTCTCTCTCATCTCTGCATTCACCTTTCTCTTTCACACTTCCTCTGTATGGATTTTCCACCGGTCATAATCAGGATTTCTCTCTCTTGCAACATCCTGAAGACTCCTCCGTCCCCTGCACCCTGAGAGAATATTAATGTTGGTGTAAACCCACAGATGGTCCGTCTCTCTCGGACACACATGGTCCTGGTTTATCTGTATCTGCAGGCCTTTCGCCTCGGTTATTTTAAGTTGCAACAAGACTGTAAAAAAAGCTCTGGTGCATGCATGAATCTAAATGCACTCTTTCCGTCACATTTGCGCTTGTTAATGACCAGTACTCTGTGTGTGTGTGTGTTCAAATGAGGCTTTGATCCAAATGGGAATACGTCCATAAAAAAAACAGCTTTCACATTTGCATCCTCTCTCATTAGTATGAAGGACTGTAGGGGAAGAGGTCAAGAGGTCAGACACAGTAGTAGCTCAGCTTTACAGCTACCTGTTTTTCTTACATTCATTTAAATCCAGCCGCCTCTGGGGAGTTCTTGTGAGAAATACTGCTCTCTTTCTTAATGGATCCTCACTCTGATGATATATAAAAGCTTCAGTAAGACTGTAGCTTAGAGAAATGATGAAGCAGAATGAGTAAGCTAGGTTAAACAGTGAAGTCATATTAGAGAGATTTGGTTTAAGCACCTAATAGCAAACACAATATGAAGACAAATGTGTGTAGATTCTCTTTAAGGTGAGGATATGAATACCATAAATACAGTCTAAACACACAAAGTGGAAATACTGTTTCTCTGTCATGAAGACTGATGACTGCAATCCATCATCTCCTTATTTCCCTCCAAGCCAGCAGAAGATAAATATGTATTATCTCGAGGGTTTAAGTGTCACTGAAGTGTGTTTGTGTGTATTTAAAGTGAAGTGTAACTCTTACCATGTGCAGGAGGTCTTCGGGGACTTCTAATGGGGGTCCAGCTTTCCATTGCTTTATGTTCTAACTCACACACACACACACACAGATGCACATGTGAACACTGATGTTTGTCATTCGGCAGGGTTTAAGTAACTGCCTCTTCTAGCTGAGGGCCACTTGTTGGTGTGAATGTGTGTGATTGTGCGTCTGTATGTGCAGATTTTAAAAGCTGAGGGCTGTGCTATGAGTATGCCGAGCCTAAATCTAGAGTTTTCACTGTCGCAAAGGTGTTTTTAACCTGCTAGATCACCATGGGAACTTATACCACACAGCCAACCTGCTCTGGAGGAGGTTATATCCGGAGCTTGGGGTTAAAATCGGCTTTAAGATGCACCATTCAACTGTCAATTCTCTCCAAGCAATGTAAATTCTCAGCTGAGGGAGCATGTCTTATCTACAAATTTGCTGAGCAGTATGTTAGTCATGAGTTTCTATATGAAAAAGTGTCAGACCTAAATACACTTCTGACTTTATTACCTTGAAATGTATGAAGTTTAAGGTTTAAACACTCGAATGTGAAGCTTTCATGTTCGAAATAAGCGCTTCACTTTACATTATTTTCTGCCAGCATTTCCTTTCTACCTTCATTTGCAGCAATAGCACTTTTCGTTGTAATAAAGATTTCTCATTCTTAATTGCTTGCCATTATAACAAGCTGTTGCTCTTGACTTTTAGAAGAAGTGTCATATAATACATCAAACGCCCCTTTTATGGAAGCACGCACAGAGCTGGATAAAGAAAACCTGAGTTAACATAGAAACCGCCATTGTGGTGCCAGTTATCTCTGACTGGGGTTTTAGGTTTTTGTCGAAGTCTGTAGTACACCTGTCTGACTTCTTTCTCCTTTCAGTGTTTTATGTAAATATAAGGGGGACAGTAAGGATGTCCTGAGATGGTCCACAGGATCAGGAGTGGTGCTGATGCATCACAGAAATCTGTGTACAACTCATGTATAAAGCAAGAGTATGTGTGCTGCATGTAAACTGCAAAGTAAAGAATGTGAATAAACAGCAGCCAGCAGTGCAGCAGTGGACAATGGGAGCAAAGCCACTTTGGATTACTACCAAAAATGTTTTAATTTGTCTTTTTATGTCTATTTTTTGTTGTGCACCTCTATTAGTTGTGTTATGGGAGTTGATGCATAATCACTGCTGATCCCCACTAAGAAGTTCTAATATACACCGATCAGCCACAACATTAAACCACTGACAGGTAAAGTGAATAACATTGATCATATTGGTACTATGTGCTGTTCTGCTGGAAAACCTTGGATTTTAACATCCGTGTTGATGAAACTTAGACACCCAAATAAACATTGTCCCACAACAAGCACACTCCCTCATGCTAATGAAAATCCCAAATGTCACTGGCCTACCCCTGCAGGAAAATGTACCCCACCACATGGAAAAAACTTCAAACAATCGGGCAATTATCATGTTCCTCAACATGTTCCTAACATGTTGATTTGACCTCCAAACTTCCTACACCTCATTCTGATCAAGCATCAACAGGATGCAGTGGAACAAGGTTGATTGACAGAGGCCCCACTGCACAAGCCAGAGTACCCAAAGGATCCAGTGCCAACGTCCTGGTTCCAGACCCCATTGGACACCCTGAGAGGTCCTCTGGTCCATGCCCAATGGTTCAGAGCATTTTTGAGCCCTTAAGGGAGACCAACACAATATTATCCAGGTGGTCATAATGTTATGCCTGATCGATGTACATGTGACACAGGACTTTTTAATATGTGAAATGCACAATGATTTTTATCTTTCTTTGTTTTCTTTCCATTTGTCTTCAGGACCTGGACCATCTTCAGATCCAGCTGGAGGAGGTGCGTTTCTTCGACCTGTTTGGTTACAGTGAGGAAGAAGGAGGTTGGCTCTGCTTCATGTGCAACAACCCTGAGAAGGCCACAGGTACAAAACAGGGCAGAAAGAACAGATGGAGTAAAGAGATGAGCTGTTATTATCTGAACAACTTACATATATCAATAACCATCAAACGACACACCTTGCCTCACGTCCCCCTGTGGTTTCTGCTGAATTTCTCTTTCCCTAAACAGAGCGTTGAACAAGTAAAGTGGATTGCTTTCCCATTTCTTGTCATCTCACCAGCTTCCTTGGGCACAGTTGGGTTCCTCTGGGGAACTCTTTTGGCTGTTTTCGCTTGAAATGCCTTCAAGGGAAATAATCCTTTCCCAGAACAGTGAAGGAAACTGGAGCAAAGAGCAGCTCTTATTTAACAGCCTGATTTTAGTGTTGTGAAGGGTCACTGTGAGCAGTCAATCACTGCCATCATGACTCAGTCCTGATTGCTTTATTTTGGACCTTCTTCAATGAGCACATTTTTCCTGGTAAAGTCAGAGTTACAATAATGACCAAATTTAAACTGGATTTAGCGGAACGTGTGTGTGCATGTGTGTGTGTGCGTGTGTGTTTACACCACAGCTCAACTCCACTGGAGATTCTTTCATACACCTGTTACACAGACATAGTGGCTCCTCACCAGTCAGACGTCACATACAGTAGGTTTGATTTATGCTGTTTAGTGTCTCTCCCCTGCTGCCCGTCCTTCTCACTCATGTCTTCACTCTCACGAACCTTGAAAGTGATTAGCTGAGCGATGGGACAGTAAATATGCGGCACCCATAAATCGATGAGTGGCAGCTGAGAACATACAGGAGAGCAAATGTTGGGTTTTAAATCTGCGTGTGTCTCTCTGACAGCCTCACATGGAAGCAGTTATTAGTTATAGAAGAAGAAAAGGAAGAAGATGAGAAGACAGTTTGCAGCAGATGATGTGTTCTGATAGAGAAATATGGAGGGAAGAGAAGTTAAAGGCCGGTTTCCAGGCTCCGGTGGTTTGATGGCAGCTAATAAGAAGCCAGCAGGTCATTCTTGGAAGGTTAAAGGCAGACGTAGGAAGCTGTTTGTCGGTGGAAGGAAACAGGCTGGTGGGATGCAGTGAAAGTGTAGTGCGTATCTTAAGGGTGTGTTCTTTTGTGTTGATTTGCTTTGAAGGGAGAAAAGCTCAGGGTTGTAATGGGTACCACACTAATGTCTAATTTTATCTAATGATCAAAGGGATCATGACTTCCAGCTATTTTGAGATCTCAAGATTATATGTACTCCCTCTGAAACATGTTTTCAAGTCAACTTTTGGGATATTTTGAAGCCACTTTTGTTTCCAAGCATGTTTAGAAGTTAGAAATCTTCTGTTTCTCTACTTTTGTTCGAAAATTTCTAGCTGCTACAACCGTCAGTTAATGGAATAACATGAAGATGCCAGTAATAATCAATCCAGGGGTTGAATTGAGCTGGAGGTAGCCGAAGCTCAACTCCTTCTCTTGTAGTTTCACATCTTCTCCAGCTCACAGGCAAATCTTGTTTTGTCAAACTCAGACTTGCGCCAAAATGTAGATCCTGTCCACAAAATGAGAGGCTGTGCACAGTTTACGCAGGTGGCACAGCCGTGAGATCGTACAGAGTCTTATGGTCCTAAAGTCCTTTCTGCTAGCAAACAGTTACTGATGTGCTCGGATTCCCGGGTTCTGTAGTGAAATAATATGGAACAAAGCGGTCATGTTCAAGGTTAATCCAGCATTTTTTTCCCTTTCAGCAAAAGTTCCAATGTAATTAGGGTGTAAGAAGTGGATTCCTCCAGGGAGTTTTCAGTTTTTTACTGCCTAAATGCCATAATATTTTGCATTATAGCAATAGTGGTTGCAGACATTAACATGTAAGAGTAAAGCAGAATTTTAAAAAGGCAACTGTGACAGCCTCATAATGAAATTAAGGTTTATTATCCTGTGCCTGTAAGTTACAGCAGATGCTTTAGTTCGATCAGTACAAAGGAATGTCAGTGATTCTTGAACCATGATTTAAAAACTGTAAATAATAATATTATCTATTAAAAATATAGCGTGTATATTTGGAATGTTATGTTATTTACATTTGGGACTTCACAGTGCTTCTTTTTTCTTTACGTTAATTTAAATATTGCTTCATCCGAACTACTTAGGGGTACAGAAAGTTAAATATTAAAGTAAAAGGCTATTTTACTATTTAGATTATAGGGAAATTTCACAGTCAGATGTCTCAAATTAAATCTAATACGATGGAGGATTTGGGTTTTTAGTTTTAAAAAAATGACATTAACAAAACTGAACAGCAACAGGATTTTCCAGAAACAGAGTCACTGTTGTTCTGTTTGAATCCACATCTTCAGAACAAAGTGTTCACAGTTTTCCTGGAACTTTTTCTGCTGAAGAAATCATCCATATTTCTGCTGTCTGCAGTCTGATCTGTGAGCCAAGACCCCACTGGAGAAGAAGCTCCTCCTCCTCACAAATCCCAGTTTAACCCCTGGATGTATCCACAGCCTACACATGCAAGCACACAAATAAATAAAAAGAGGAATCCAGCTCTCCTTAGCTCTGCAAGCAGTCCACAACTTCACAGGGTGCTTTTAATTATTCAAGTATCATAAATTATAAATACTGACGATATTATTTGCGCTGTACCACATGCATGTATTTCAGTGTGTATAGATTTGTTCCCATTTTGAAGCCTTTACATCAAAGAAAACTAGTCTAATGTTGCTGACGGTTTTGTACCAGCTGAAAAAACTCACTCTTACACTGTATGTCAGACTTAATAATAAACTGTCCCAGACATTAGAGTAAATATTAAAGTATAATTTAACCTAATTCCACTAAAAGCTGCTGCATTTATTTTTTATCCTGCCGTCACTTCTGATCAAAGTTTTGTCTTTTATTTCAGTGTTTATTTCTGCTGCCAAGAGCACAGACCAGTGTAATCCTCTGGGGCTGTTAGAGACCTAAATTCAAACAAAACACATCTTTTTCTCCTCAGTAAAGGTCTTTATAGTTAAAATCTACTCTGGTACACTCCCATTTTTGGTTGTGCCCAGACTGCAAGTAAAAACAAATAACTGTTGAGCAAATCCAGGCACATTTTAAAGTTGACTGATGTGCATGATCCCATATAAATAGATAAACAGTAAGAATGGAAACTGCCAATGTGGTACATTGTAGTGTTAGATGAGTTGTTTAACAAACTTTTAGTGATTTAAAAAAGTTATCTGAAGACAACACAGCAACAGTAGCTCTTCGAGTATGTATGAACACTAACATTCAGAGCAAAAATTCAACCATTGACAATGTCTAATAGATCATTTGTAGGTCTGGATTGACTGACCAACCTCCATATGGTCACTGGATTAACACTACAGTCTAAACCATTGGGCATGGACAAGAGGACCTCTCAGGGTGTCCTATGGGGTCTGGAACCAGGATGTTGGCAGTGGATCCTTTGGGTACTCTGGCTTGTGCAGTGGGGCCTCTGTCAATCCAACTTGTTTTTCACTGCATCCTGTTGATGCTTGATCAAAATGGGGTGTAGGATGTTTGGAGGTCAAATCAACATGTTGGTCCATTGTCATGTTCCTCAACATGTTCCTGATTGTTTGATGTTTTTTCCATGTGATGGGGTGCATTTTCCTGCAGGGGTAGGCCAGTGACATTTGGGATTTCCATTTGCATGAGGGAGTGTGTTTGTTGTGGGACAAAATCCAAGGTTTTCCATCAGAACAGCACATAGTACCAATATGATCAATGTTATTCACTTCACCTGTCAGTGGTCTTAATGTTGTGGCTGATTGGTGTATAAGGTGATTTAGTGAGTGTCTCCATTTGAATGAACCATCTCCATCCATTTAAGTGGAATTAATACTTATGTAGTTCATCTAGATGGAAGCTGTCATCAGTCTTGTTCTGCACTTTTTCATTTTCTCTGCCTTTCATGTCATCGTGTCATCACCACCCTCGCCTTCAAACTCCGACACACACATGCACAGAAGTAAACACAGACTCGTCAGACTTCCCAATCCAAACAGCAACGAAAGCCAAAGCGAACGTGATTCTTCCAACTGTGCAGCCCAGAGCAAACCGATGTAATCACTGCAGCTGAATGACTGCAAGGACTGGATGATTACCTTTCAGATTCACGCAGCCTCTACTCATTACAGGAGGATTCAGAGAAGGATAGTTTCCCTCTGGGACTGTGTGATTGGGGAAAACATTTGTGTCCCTTTGGCCTCGGATGGCCCTACTGCTGCTCTGCATGTCTGTCTGGTCTAAGGAGAGACCTCCAAGTGGACCGGTTTTATTGGAACTGTTTTCTAGTAAACAAAGTTATTGAAAAAGGGGAATCTCAGAGGCATAATAAGCAAATAAAACCTGGCTTGATACCACCAAACGTAGCTTAAGTGAGAGGATGTGTTGTTAAACATCGGCACATGCTTTAGCTAAAATCATTGAAACCTCTTTCATGCAACATGTGTTCATTCTGTTCATGTTAGATTTGTACGTGATGAATATGTTTACCGCTTAAGTATCTTTAGCGTTTAACTATTCAGCTAACCCTTCACATCACTCAATAAAACACATTTAAGCTGCTAATGTTAATAAATGAAACACTCACAATTTCAAGAAAATCATGTCGAACAGAGTCACTCTAAGACATCTGCACCAAAGTCAGGCTTAGACACACCATCTGTAACTGCAGAGCTGAAATCCTTATCGTTAAATAAACTTATTAGAAAAACACACACATTTGCGTCATTGTTTAGATAGCAGCAAGCCCACACACACACACAAACACACACTAACACACACACACTAACACACACACAGTCAGCTGTGTGGAGCTTTGGCCAGTGAGAGTTTTTATTGAAGCAGGAAATGAACACATTGTGAGTCAAGTGAGCATCAAACACTTTGCATGTGTGTGAATACATGAAGCCATCAAACCCCTGTGCACTTGAGTAGGTGTGATGTGTTTTCTGTTGCAATAAAGAGGCCACAGTCAGAGAAATAAGGACTTGGAGTTACTCAAGTTACTGTGCGCTTTGAACAGTTGTGTGTGTGTGCTACCTGAAACAACAAATTCTCTGCACAGGGTTGTATATCTGCCTTTCATGATATGCAAACAGCCATCTGTGTTGATTAAGGGACCCCTTTCTGGCCTTCTCACCTGAGGCCCGACATTTTGGTGTCAGTCAGACTAAAATCCCATATTAATCCCAATCATTAACGATATCCTTGTATTATTTGCTGTGCAGGACATGATTTATTTCCTAACTAGTCGTCCACCTTTTGGCATCAAGGTCTTTTAAAACCATTTATTTGAATATTTTGTGGGTATTTTGACCTTCTGTGGCTGTTTTATAGCAGCCTGATGGAAAATGTAGGCATATGGTACACATTTAGGTTTCCTGGGCCACCATGAACCACCATAGTTAACATAATATATTTACTGAAACAGTAATATCATTGTTGTCCTCTGCAGAGTTCAGCATTTTACGTTATGAGCCATCAGGTGGGGTTTTTATAGAAAATTACTTGAACTGCTTAAGGGTGACACACAGGAATCCACATTTTAGCCCTCTGAACCACAAAACCTGGCAGTGTTTTTGAAAGGCATCTTGTCTGAAAAACATCTACAAAAATGCACCGTTTGTCAGAGCCAGAAACTGTAAACAAAAAGAAAAAGAACCAGATTTTTAACTTTCCGACTGTCCTTGAACTACTCATCAGCGTCATGTCAATTTGACGAACGACATAACCAAATCTTAGCTTAAAAAACAAAAAAAAATCAGAGTTTTTCAGCACAACTGTGAAGACATTAGTGACTCACCTACAACCAGCAGTCCATCCATCCATCCATTATCTATACACCACTTAATCCTCTGTAGGATCACGGGAGGGCTGGAGCCTATCCCAGCCGACTCAGGCAAAGACATGGAAAACCCTGGGCGGCAGGTTGCCAGTCTATCACAGGGCTACACATAGAGACAAATAATCACACACACTCTCTTTCACACCTACAGACAATTTAGAATAATCATTTAACCTCAGCATGTTTCTGGACTGTGGGAGGAAGCCAGAGTACCCGGTGAAATCCCACGCTGCACAGGGAGAACATGCAAACTCC
This sequence comes from Dascyllus trimaculatus, assembly GCA_024666655.1. Classification (NCBI taxonomy): domain Eukaryota; kingdom Metazoa; phylum Chordata; class Actinopteri; family Pomacentridae; genus Dascyllus; species Dascyllus trimaculatus. The sequence goes on from CM045453.1 coordinate 28,505,694, forward strand.
ACACAGAAAGATCCCAGGAGGGCGGGGATGTGAGGGATGTGAACCGGGGATCTTCTAGCTGTGAGGTGACGGTGCTAACCACCGAGCCACCATGCATCCCCACAATCAGAAGTCATATGACAAAAAATTCAGAAACTTTTCGGCTGAACTGGGTTGAACTGCAGGCTGTATTTAAGCAGTGCAGTTAGGAGAAACAAATCCAGAATGTAAGGAGTAAAATATCTGTAGTATGGAGGGTCACCATCTTTTTCTAATTTTGGTAACATCTGTGGGCACTTGAAAAATGTTGCACATGTTGATTTCACATTTTTATATTTTTGTAAAATAAATAATCAAAGAAATTCTTTTTATGTTTATGTATTTGTGGTATTATAACCTTTATACTGCCAAAAGTGGCGGCTGTGGCTCAGGTGGTAGAGCGGGTTGTCCACTGATCGCAAGGTTGGCGGTTCGATCCCCGGCCCCTCCGCATGCCGAACTGTCCTTGGGCAAGACACTGAACCCCAAGTTGCTCTCGATGACAGGCTAGCGGCGCCTTGCATGGCCGCTCAGTCGCCATTGGTGTGTGAATGGGTGAATGTGAAACACATTATAAAGTGCTTTGGATACCACTAAGGTAGAAAAAGGCGCTATACAAGTGCAGACCATTTACCATTTACCTTAAGACATAATTGAGTTTGCACTACTTCTAGCCATGGCTGTGCATAAAAGTGCAGGACTTTATATTGCAGTGAGAAATGAGCTCACAGTGAGAAACAAATGGAGCTTAAAACTCAGAAACTCCTTAAGGTTCTGGAGGTTAATCTACAGTACAGAAATGCACCAAACAAATTGGGAGGAACCTTCACTAGAACTTTGTCAAAATTGAGAACAGCTTTCTTTCAAAGAGAAAGCGCTTCAGACTGTACAACCCTGTAATATTTTAGTCATCATGTCTAAATCTGTGCCATTAAATGTTCTGCCTTCAAATTCAAATGGCTCATGCACATGAAACTATTCACAAATTCAACTGTTTTATGACAATTTGGAGCATGTCTAGCGTCTTTCACCAAAATGAAAACAGCCATAAAACAAGACCAAAGATGTAGCAAAAGCCAGAATAAGAAAAGCTTAGAAACGTCCACTGGGAGCTTTTCTGGTCCAGCTGAAAGTCGTCCAGCTACATCCAGGATATTAGGTCAAGTTACAGTAAATGACAGTGATGACTCATCACACTGAAGCAAAGGTAATGATCTGGCCTCATATCCAGTTTGATTTGTATCTAGAACATTTCAATTTCAGGTGACCCACTTCTTTTGTTGTATTTTGAACATAAATGCAGCACATGCCAGTTCACATATTCACCATGTATACATGTTGTTCATATTACAAGCTGCTGCCGGCCAACATTTTACATTATAATGCTTTATAATGCTGCACTTTAACAGAAACTTGCTGACTTGACCTGAGTGATTTAGACGTTGCACACACATGTTTTAATTGTAAAGGAGAGGTGAAGTGTTTTCCATTGTGAAGGCCAAAGTGGAGCCGGTGGTTACTGCACCTCCACGATACTTTATGATAGACCGTTGAGTTTAACTACTGGAATGTCTTTGAAGTGTGCATTAATGAGCAGAGTAGCGAGTGCGTTTGTGCACATACTGAATGTGTGGACATGCCAGGAGGAGGTACGCAGCTTCAACAAGGGTGACGTCGTCTTCTTCTCTTGTGTTTTTTCTGGGGTTTGAGTATTTTTATCTTGGATGGTGAAAACATGCCATCACCTAAGAGTCAAACTTCCCAAACCGGATGAGCTGAACCACCAGAAACAAGAACAAAGACTATAAAACACACTTAAAATCTGTAAATATACCTTCACGCCCTCGTGGTGCTTCTACATGTGAATTATTTACTTGTGTCTGGAAGAAGGATCCACCATTTACAAAAGATGGAAAACCCCAAATATGACTCTCCACCATCCCATCATCAATCAGTGAAGACGTGCTGGACTGACACCTCCAGGAATTATGTTGCAAATTCCAGATTTTTTCCCGGCTAAAGACAAATGTTCATCGCTTTGTGCCAAAGTTTAAGTGAGCGTCAAATCTACAAATACTTAAAGACAGCATTTCTCATGGGTGCTGTTAGAGATTCTGGCTACATCATCAGTCAGGGCTAACGAAACATGTCAGCCAACACCTCGTTAATGACAAGAAAGGTTAATCGCTCCGTAATATTCATCTGTTCATGTCTCCTGCCAAACCTCCTGTCCTACATTTCCTCTCTTATGTAAATCTTAGCTACAGTACGTTGCCTAATACTTATTTAACTCCTCAGATCCACGATACAGTATGTTCACGCTAACATTAGCAGGATTAGATTTAAGTTTCATTCCCGTTTGAGGCTTTATGGCTTCATCTGATCATCTCTTTTTATATTGATTCTTCTTTTTATACCTGACTGCTCCTTGTGTGCTTGACTGAATGTTTTTCTGCACCCAGGTCTCTAAAAAAGGGAGATTATGACGTCAATGAGACTATTAAATAACATTGCTTTAACAGAAGGTATGGTATGAGACATGTAGGTGCACAGCTTTGCAGCAAAGTGAACAAACTTCTAGTAAAAGTTGACGAGTCACTCTTTGTGGTTTTTCCTGGAAGCAGTTTTGAAAATGAGAGAACAGAATTGGGCAACAATGATAGTGATTACAAGCCAAAAAAACTAAATAGAGAGAAAAAACATCTCTCCAAACCAAAACACTCCTTAGATTAAAATGTTCTTGTTATATCGGCATGTACTTGCTGACCACACGTAGCAACCGTCTTCAGATCATAGCGCAAATGAACTGAGGTAGGCAGGCTTGTAGACACCAATCAGCCACAACATTATGACAACTGACAGGTGAAATTAATGACATCGATCATATTGGTACTATGTGGTGTTCTGATGGAAAACCTTGAATTTTGACATCAATTTTGATCAGACTTAGACACCCAAATAAACAGTGTCCCACAACAAGCACACTCCCTCATGCCAATGGAAATCCCAAATATCACTGCCTACCCCTGCAGGAAAATACACCCCACCACATGGAAAAACATCAACCAATCAGGAACATGTTGAGGATCATGACAACCGCCCAAGATGTTGATTTGACCCCCAAACTTCCTACACCTCATTGTGATCAAGCATCAACAGGATGCAGTGGAACAACTTTGATTGACAGAGGCCCCACTGCACAAGACAGAGTACCCAAAGGATCCACTGCCAATGTCCTGGTTCCAGACCCCATAGGACACCCTGAGAGGTCTTCTTGTCAATGTCCAATGGTTCAGAGCATTTTTGAGCACATAAGGGGGACCAACACAGTCACAGACCACAGGCAGGTGGTCATAATGTTGTAGCTAATCGGTGTATACATGCTCAGTTAATCAGCCAGACGATAGCACAGGTGTCTATTATCAGTCAAACATGAGCTGCACCAACAACACAACACTCCACCTCCAGGTGAATTCAATTGGCCAGACAATCCAGTCGATTGATTCTGCATGTGAGTGGGCATCTCTCCACTCCACACCTACTGAGGAAACACTAACCACAATGAAGACACAAAAAAACACACATGCAAAGAATCACCACAGCCTTAAAGTCATAAATCCAGATCCCAAATGTTTTACATTGAAGTAACAATTCCACGATGTCAACAATAGACTTTTTTTCTTTTTAACTAATCCAATGCCTTGAATCTTTGAGCACAGGGGGTTGCTGTGCCGTGACTCTTTATAGTGCTCAGCCTGCCAACTTTTCTTGACACAGATTGCATATTTGTGTTCAGCAAAACTCTCTTAACTTTCTTTCTCTCCAACCCATGCAAAGGTGTCCAGAAGGACACAGTCGGCGATAGACAACAAACTTAGAGTCACAGTTGATGAAGACATTGGTCTTGTATTCACAGAAAGTCCTGCTCTAAAAGATACTCTCACAATAGTTTCATGTACCACAGTTGAGTCATGTTTTTTGTTTAGAACAGGTCAGGTAGCTTCTAACAATCCTGTCCTTTATGGATGGGGCCTTTCTGAAGACTTTCATAAGTGGACCAGGAAGGATAGACCTTCCTTCCTCAGCTCATTTACACTATACCTTGACGAATGACATTTTTTTTAACATATAAATATAATAAAGACATTTTCATATAATGAGTGGCTTGGTTCCCTTGACACCAAAGACCAAATGATACAGACAACATTTAGAATGACCTACAGTTGTCTTTCTACCATTTATTTATTTACTGCTTCTTATGTAGTGGACCTTTTTAATCACTCCATGGTGAGCAGTATATTGAGATGTCAGATATTCAATCATCATCATTTGTTAAGTCACATAAAAGTCATATTTATAATATGTGACACATTGCAGTTTGGGATTTCTAGCAGAAAGTATTATGCCCATTTAATTTCCCAGGCATTCATTTAGTGTCGTTGCTCTTGGAGAATCATGCACCAACAATACAAATACACGGATTAAATCCAACTAATCGAGCTGCAGTGGACTGTAAATCTCATTGTGGCAGCCTCTCAAAACACAATATACAGTCTATGAGTGGGGACAACATCACAGGACTAGGAAAAAAAGCAAGGGAATGAACACTGCTCCATTCACAGGTTAGATAATACCAAACATGTAGGCATAGTTGAAACTGCTTGTAGTTGTAGTTTAGGAAAGCAGATTATTAATAGTTTGGACATAAAAGGACCTGCACCCTAATGTGCATGTGTGTTACAAGTCATGGACATTACTTTGTGGGGCACTTTATATGGAACAAATCTGCACAGACACTGAAATGCAATCGTGTCGTTTCCAAAAGGTCAATATTGAAACATACAGAAACACAGCACAGAAATGATTCTAGCAAATGTATGTTGTACATTAAGTTGGCAAAAGTAAAAGTAAAAAAAAAAGACTAAAATACATCACAGTTATTCCACCAGTCTAACTAGAAGTATTTATTATATTGTATTTGCAACACATAGTAGAATTACAAGCCTGGTTAGCGGAAAAACTAAATCAGCGCTTCTTTTTTTACAGTCAAACCAAGCAATTAAAACCGTCTGCTCTCTCTTTATTGTCTGTTGCTCTATTCTAAAACATGTTCTTGCACATCTAGACATGTTACAAGAAGCAGTTTTCCTCCTGACTGGACATTTTTTTCCAGTTATGAAATTCAGTTACTCAAGAGGAAAACTTGACATTTAACACTGGAGGGCCGGCCGACTTGTTTACAGCCACATTTTTTCCTATAATTGATAGTTAACAAGGGTGAATAGGTGTACTGTCAACTGTGCTTTACATCCATAACTGTCATTCAGGATCCATCTGTCTGTTCTCCTCTCACTTCATCTTGAGTTGATGTTGTCGTCCTGCAGCCAAAAACTACAAACCACCACAGCGAGACACAGTCACACATTATAAAAGCCAAAACAAATCGACAGATACAGTTATGCAGCATGTGGGTCCTTTCATATCTGGACCTGAGGGTGAAATTAGGCTTGTTTGGAGAAACAGCTGTTTCTGGTAATGACTTGGGTCGGAGACTTGACTCCTGTCACACGTCTGAAATCCAACTCCACGCATGGAAAGCCGTCTGGTTTTGGACTAGACTACCTGCCGTTTACTTGCACAGACATCCTCAATATTTGCTCATGGGTCAGTGTGTGTGTGTGTGTGTGGGTTTTGCGTTGTTGCCTTTGTTTTTTGACGTCAGCGAAAGGTTGTGAACTACTGCACACGCCCCGGGGCTGATAACAAATCACTTTCCAGGTGTCTACATCAAAGCAAAGTGACGAGGCGCGTTGATTTATGCAGAAGACGAGTTTAAAAAAATGGAAATATTTGTTAGGTGACGCTGACAAGCTGGGTGTGATGGTTACATGTAAGCATTTCTGTCTTATCTGTGGTTTTTCTGTAGGACACACACATTACACAGACTAATAATTAGGAAAGAATGCAACTGTTCTACTCACATGCTTGGCATCTCTGTGAATCATCAATAAATAAACATTATCAGACTTAACCCTCATCAATTCATTAAGCTAAAGCAGAATGGGTGTTTATGCTACAGTAACACAGAGCCCAGTGTTTCTACTATGTTATGTTGAGTAATGTCTGCGGCGGCTGAAGGTCTATCATTATCATTTTCAACTAATGTACTGTTTTTTGATTAATCAGTTCATCATTTGTCTATAAAATGTCAAAACATACAATTAAATAGCCATAAAAAGCTATCAGGCCTTGACATAATGTCTTTATAATGCTATCAAATGCTGTTTGATCGACCGTCAAGAAACTAAAACCCGTTTCATTTGAAAAGAACAGAAGAGCAGCTTCTCTTTCTTCTCTTGTTTCTTCTCTCGTTTAGATCTGGGGTTGTGATGACCTTCAGCGGTTTGTTTTCTTTGGTGTCGGCCACCTCTGTGAATCATCTTTGCAGCCTCATTAGATTGCAGTAATCTCTTCGCCGCTTTACTCATCATCGTGGGTACAAAGGGCGGCTCTGTTCGGTCGTCTGCATCTGAACCTCTGGTTTGATTACTGGCACCAAACCTGAACATGCCAGAACATCAGAGTTTAGCACAATCTCCCGAACGCTTAGAGGACACGGTCACACACACAATTACTGGACTCTTGTAGATAACTGTAGTATATAAATAATGAAAATGTTTCTATGATGCAGTTAAAAATGAATTTTGTCGACGAAAGAAGCTGCTCGTTCATATTCAAACCCAATGCCCATATACAGGAATGCCAAAAGAATAACTAATGCATACTACACTCACGCATAACACTAAATCCAGCTCAGTCCAGGAGGTTGATGTGGGTGTTTCTAATAGGACCGGTCCAGACTCAGCGATGTGGGGTTTCTTCTGTCTGATTGCATGCACACATGAGACAAAATGCTTTTGGCAGATTAAACTGAACAACTCTGGAAGTGCATCACAATTTCATGGAAATACAGTTCAACGTGCTTGAGGGTTATAAAAAATTACAACTAAAAACTAAAGACGGAGACTGAAAGAAGTTAAAGCAAATTGATACCAGAGCCGAACTTTAAGATAAAAAATAACTATAACAGTGTTTGACTGGTTGGTTTTACAGTAAATGAACAATGTGAGTCTGATCAGCAGGAGGGCTGTGATGTTCTTTGCATGCAAAAATACTCTCACTTTGTTTGGAGGAAGCTATGGGGACATAAATCTAGGGGTTATATAAGAAATTACAGGTTTAAATGTCCCACGCCTGTGTTTTTTTACTGTATGTTTAGCCCATAAGCTCTACTGATCAGGCATAACATTATGACTACCTGCCTAATATTGTGTTGGTCCCCCTTATGTTGTTAAAAATGCTCTGAACCACTGGGCATGGACAAGAGGACCTCTCAGGGTGTCCTATGGGGTCTGGAACCAGGATGTTGGCAGTGGATCCTTTGGGTACTCTGGCTTGTCAAACTTGTTCCTCTGCATCCTGTTGATGCTTGATCAGAATGGGGTGTAGGAAGTTTGGAGGTCAAATCAACATGTTGGGTCATTGTCATGTTCCTCCACATGTTCCTGATTGTTTTGATGTTTTTTTCCATTTGGTGGGGTGCATTTTCCTGCAGGGGGTAGACCAGTGACATTTAGGATTTCCATTAGCATGAGGGAGTGTGCTTGTTGTGGGACAATGTTTATTTGGGTGTCTAAGTCTCATCAACACAGATGTTAAAATCCATTTTTTTCCATCAGAACACCATATATCACCAATATGATCAATGTTATTCACTTCACCTGTCAGTGGTTTTAATGTTGTGGCTGATCGGTGTATATAAAAGATGGCTGTCGTCTCAGGGACTGAAAAGTGAAGCCAATGCAGAAGTGCCTTAAACCTGCATTCTATCTAATGTCCATTAGGGGGCGACTCTTCTGGTTGTAAAAAGAAGTTCAAACGAATAGAAGTCTTTAAGAAAATGACCCAACTTCTCCCTTGATTTATTATCCCAGTTAAAATTTTCCTAATGAGTTTATGGTCTCAATTGCTAGTTTCAAACATTTTTTTAACACTGCAGGATTTTTATTTGGTAAATTATGGTTTAAGTTAGAGTAAAACAGACAAATAAACATGTCGTGTTTTAGGGCGGGGCTATGTTGTGATTGACAGATTGCTGCTGAATCAACGTGTCCTTGAGTATTCAGTGAAAAATGGCTTGATATCAAAAGGGAAAGACGATAGCCAAATTCTAAATTTGAGGCTTATTTTTCGTTCTTCATAGAATCATTGTATTTTTAAGCCACCCATGGGCCATTAGCCAAGTTCCTCACTCTTTAAAGGGTGTGCTTTTACACTTTGTGTTGGATTTTCATAAATAAACACTACAAGAGCTAAAATATGACACATTAATACATTTTCTTTCCTTTTTATTATTCTTTATGTTGTTCTGTTTGTGTGCATCTCTAGTTGTGAACCAGGAAGGACAACCTCTGATTGAAGGGAAGCTGAAGGAAAAGCAGGTCCGCTGGAAGTTTATTAAGCGCTGGAAAACCCGCTACTTCACCTTGGCAGGAAATCAGCTACTCTTCCGGAGAGGCAAATCAGTACGTAAGCAGTGAAAATGAAGCCTCCTCACATAAAAACAAACACTCGAACACTGATAAACACACACACATCGTCCCTGTTGACTGTCATCAATACTTCCATGTTCCGTGTCATTTGTAAAATGATGAAACTCTGTATGAAACAGTGGAAATCCCATCTCGTGATAAGCTCAACTGTCCCATAGGACGATCCAGTGAATCCAACTATAGCGAACCTTGGCCGTGGTGAGGACTCTTGGGGGACTCCCAAGGCCAAAGCGTGATGCTGCAACAACATGAGTCACTCTCCCCCACTATAACTCAAAGCAGATACAATTACGCACAAGTAGCAAACACAGAGGAGGAGGAACAGCCTCGTGTGTGAGCACCAGAAAGACTGAATATTCTCATTTGAGCAACAAAGGGGAGATTTCCCTCGGGACTGCAACAACACAAATGTTCCTCCAGCCTCCCTGTATTAGCTGGTGACTTACTGTAAGGTTGAACAAAGGAGGATACTGAAGACAGAATTATTGCACAAAAGAAAAGTTTGCTTAATCAAAAACACAGAGCAAAAGCAGCCTAGCAGAAAATGGGTTGAGGTCAAGTTGGATTTTATCCAGCTGATAAAAGAAAAATATTTTCAATTGGCTCAGTTCAGGAGAAAATCTGATTTATTCAGACCTTATATTACACCTGTGGTTATCCATATTTTTTATTGTAGTTCATGGCATCTGTCATCTGCACAGGAGAAACTGTCATAGTTATAATTTTAATAGCTAACAGCAGAGTGAGTGTCCTCTGGGTGTTTAGACAGACTCATGTTTATGCAGCCAGCTCCTCAAACTAGACAAAGGCTCAACCTCACAGAGGAGAAACAGAGAACATGGGAATATTCAGTGGTTGAAATGCAGAAATAGAGTTGAGCTCCCTCTCTTTTTTTAAAAATCCAAACAATAGTCTTTGTGCTTCTATCCAGATGGTAATGGACTCTGCTGTTACGCAGCAGCCACAGACTGGGAAGGTTTAGTGTCTTTGTTTTCAGAGCTCCGTCTATCTCTGCCAGTGTGTTTTGGAGGTGGTTGGTATGTTGTGAAAGACTTCTCTCCCAAGTGGGATGTAAGATTAAGAAACAAAAAATGTTTTCTTTATTTCATATAGAATGATCAACAAGCTTTGACGGTCATTTCCATGAACGTTTAACTAGTAAAAAAATGTTGCTAAAAAAAGAATTTTCTCTACATCTGCAGCGTTTCCTCCACTGAATATTGCATTTTCTCATTAATTGCAAACAGACAAAGACTGATGCCAAACTCCAGGCAGGACTAAACTTCAGCTTGGCAAGTCCTCATGGTGAACTTTAGACAGAGATGGAGAAAGATCATGAGAATATAATAATAAATGGGGGCTTTTGGTGTATTTACATTCTCTTGTATATCTGCATGAACCTAAACTACATTCATGGTGCAATAGCTGGGATATAAATCGATCAGGCATAACATTATGACCACCTGCCTAATACTGTGTTGGTCCCCCTTATGTGCTAAAATATGCTCTGAACCATTGGGCATGGACAAGAGGACCTCTCAGGGTGTCCTATGGGGTCTGGAACCAGGACCTTGGCACTGGACCCTTTGGGTACTCTGGCTTGTGCAGTGGAGCCTCTGTCCATTAAACTTGTTCATTTTTTTTGCAAATTGTGTATCACCAAGTGTCATTTGTTTAGTATTTTTGAGCCTCATATTTACTGAATGTCACTTTGAAACCTTCCAGGCAGCCGTTACTTCCCATTTATTTCACTGTTAAAGCTTGAGCAAGCAAAAATCTGGAACGGGGAAAGAACAAAAAAATGAAAAAACAGACTTTTTAGTGCAGCTTCTTACTCACATGTCACTTTCTTCATGTATGTAACACAAGCTTACATGAGCGTAAACAAGAAATTCAGTTGGTAACAACAATAATCAACCACTTGCAAGGTAAATCTATCTCCACACTACAACACATTGAGATATCACAGGAAAATAAGAAGTACAGTTTACCAATATTGTTCCAGATTATTTATGATAAATGGGGTTTTGGTTGCTTTGCAGTGGAGGTAGTTATTGCTAATGCTGTAGGATCTTCTACCATTTCCACCATATGAAAGGATGAGCAAGGGCATCTGCATTTGTAGAACAGCCAATAAGAACGCTCTCTCTCTGAAAAGACCGACCAAAGTCTCCATTTGAAGGCCTGAAAACTGAGCCAAGAGGAGACACAGAAGTCAGGTTTCCTCTCAGATCACTTGGATTACAATATGTTTGAAAGGTCATAATGACATTTTTGCCGTATAGCCTAATAAACACTACGTACCCCAGCTTTAAGGCACTTGAAACTTGTTTGCATGAGGCTATGCATCACGGTGAGTTATGCATGTCCTGTGTTTTTTCCTGTTGTTTTTGTTAATGTAAGTTAGTTGTCGTGCGTTCGCTTGTTTTGAGAAACCCCAAATTCCAGCATGTTGTGTATTTATAAGCTAATTTGTCAGCAAATCTGAGCAGAAGAGACAGAAAAAGCAAATGCGCACATCACAGGAAAAAAACAACATGATTTGACAGAACATAAGTTGTTTGTGCAGCAGCCAAGTGTAACTGTACTCGTCACTATTCACTGCCAACTTGTAAAGTAAACAAACACAATTATATATTAAAATAGCATGAAGACAAAATATATGAATATAGACAGTAATACTCCCAGTCCCTTTGCAGTTCCAGTCTTCTTACTTACATTATTGCCTCCTAAATTGCAAATTGTCAAACGCTGTGAAAGAATGAATAAGTTACACTAAAGGGACAAAACATTAGCAACACTACACCTATTTTAGCAGCCATAAGGATATAAGAAGATGTGATCTTGACGGACTTTCTAGATAAAATAAAATCACATCACAATACAGCTAAAATCAATCAAACGTCTTAGTGGGGAAGAGACCCTCTGCACAGCCAGCCGGGAGGTAAAACTGTGAATGTGTCTAATGTAAATAAATGCTTTTCAACACAAACACACACACAGCACAGAAAGGATGTGGGCACTCGCCGTGGGTCACCCTACAGCTCGCTCTGGTTATGTGGTTCTGACCGCATAACTAACTGTGGGGTAAGAGGACATGGCTCTGCTGCAGTCTACACACAACGGCACCTTCCCACAGTTAGTGAAGCACAGACATGATGTGCGGCAGAGCTGCAGGATTTCATTTCCTGCTCTGGAGGGAAACAATAGAACAATAATGTGTGATTGTTCTTCGTGCAAACGGTTTGTTCTGAGGTAGCGCATACGGGAAACAACGCGAGGAAGCAGAATTGTTCTCCTGAAAAAAAGAGGACACATGTGGCGCTGTGGCAACAATTCATTCATATGCTTAAGGAGCTTTTTAGCAGGACCAGATTGATTTGTATGCACTCATTGAAATGACTGAACAAAAAAACATGTTGCATTTAAAAAGACTGACCTTGGAGAAAACATTTAGCAAGTGTAATCGCTCTCTCTCAAGATATTTTGATTTATCTGATCTATTTCAGACATGCCACAGTATCAGAAAGGTTAAGAGAAAATAAAATACACACAAAAAACAACCAAACCAAATCCAAAACCTAAAATAATGTCAGAAAACAAGCAGGATGAAGTTAAACTTATAACTTCTACATGTCTGTACATCTCATACCTTACTGTTTCCTGTTTAGAAACTCCAAGAACACATGTACAGTTTCACATTATTGTACTTTTCAAGCAGTCTTTTTTTTGTATTTTATAGTTGTGCTCATTTTGAGATCATCATCCAGACTGTCCCATAGGTTTACCCCACAAACTGATCTGCTTTTCATGTCGGTACGAGCAAATGGCTTTTTAAAATTAAAATTTTCTCCTTAATTCATAGTTTGAAATAAGATAAACTTGGTGTCTGGGAGTTCCTGGGTGATGAAACATTGAAGGATAAAGAGATTTTTCCTGTTATGTTGAGCATTAATCTTGCCAGTATAAGTACATTTATTTGACTCCACAGCATTTCAGAGGGAAAATTACTTTTTCAGCACCACATTTATGGTCACTATCTGTCCTCCCTACAGAAGGACGAGCTGGATGACATCCCCATTGAGCTGAGCAAGGTGCAGAGTGTCAAGGTGACTTAACATCTTCGCTATTAATCACGTTTTTGCATTATTAGTGCTTGACCTGGTTCCATAGCCGTGTTTTTCTTTATTTTTCTTTACAGCGTCGTCCTTTTAAAGCTATTTATAGCATCTGATTATGTTATACTGTACTGTTAGAACGTTCAAGTACTCTCCAGTTAGAGTTTACATAATTCAAGAAGGCAGATCACATCCCAAAATACTACAAGGAGGATTACATTACAGCTGAATACATGGATTAAGTATAAAAGGAGGAGGCCAAATGACATCAATCTCAAAAATGTCAGCAGCAGCTTTCCCCAAGGAGGCAGATGCTTGCAGTTTGTCATCGTTTCTCTCCGCATGATGAGGATCTTTCTTCTTTTTCCACAGGTGGTGGCCAAGAAGCGCCGGGATCGAGGTCTGCCGCGGGCCTTTGAGATCTTCACCGACAGCAAAACCTACGTGCTGAAAGCTCAGGACGAGAAACACGCCGAGGAGTGGCTGCAGTGCATCAACGTGGCCGTGGCTCAGGCCAGAGAGAGGGAGAACAGAGAGGCCACCACCTACCTGTGAGACGGATACAGAGCTACATCTAGTCTGTAGGGAAAAAAGGACATCAAAACAAACACCAGAGGAGGAAAAAAACACACAGAAACACACGAGTTACACTGCCAGTAGCACTTCATATCTGTACTCTCGATGATGATGGAGCACCACTCAAAAACAAAGACTTGTTATGCAGTATTTTTAGAACTAAGACTTATTAAACCAGCATATAGAGACTGTTGACATGTGTATCCAAGTAAACTGACTCCCTGTACTTGCTGTTACATCACACCATGGACCTGCTTATATATATATACACCGATCAGGCATTACATTATGACCACCTGCCTAATATTGTGTTGGTCACCCTTATGTGCTCAGAAATGCTCTGAACCTTTGGGTTTTCCTCTCAGGGTGTCCTATGGGGTCTGGAACCAGGACGTTGGCACTGGATTCTTTGGGTACTCTTGATTGTGCAGTGGGGCCTCTGTCAATCAAAGTTGTTCCCCTGCATCCTGTTGATGCTTGATCACAATGGGTTGTAGGAAGTTTGGAGGTCAAATCAACATGTTGGACCATTGTCATGTTCCTCAACATGTTCCTGATTGTTTGATGTTGTTTCCATGTGGTGGGGTGCATTTTCCTGCGGGGGTAGGCCAGTGACATTGTCTAAGTCTCATCAACACGGGTGGCAAAATCCAAGGTTTTCCATCAGAACACCACATAGCACCAATATGATCAATGCTACTTCAGTGTCATGGTGTAATGTTACTGTTGTGTCCAAGATCTTCACCTGACTGGACCAAACAGTACGGAAACCTTCTCAAATTTGGACTCAACGAGCAAACAAAAACCAGCATCTGAGGACTCTCGGGATTTCTTAACTTAATGATGCACGATGACCGACTTGCATTCGAGTCCAGAGTCGTATTTAGCAATAAAGACTTAATCGAAGCACAGACCTCGAAAAGACTCGTAGCAATAATGAGACTGAGCAGTTCCTCTTGAAAGCAGAAAGGATGGAGAGGAGCCTAATGGACAGCAGATGGAAGGCCATTCGATACTGGAATATTACATGTGTGTGTGTGTTTGTGTGTGAGTGCGATGTGGTCTTAAAGAAATAGTTCAACATTTCAGGAAATACGCTTATTCACTTTCTTGCCAAGAGTTAGATTAATGCATATGAAGCTACAGCCAGAGGAGAGTCACCTCAGCCCTTAACCTTTGGCAAGAAAGTGAAACATGTTCCTCTGAATGTCAAATTATTCTGCATTGTGTTTTCAAGTAGGATGTTCATAATTAATCCAGCGTGTTGAAATGATTTTGTATCGCGTATGGGGGAGATTTTTGAAGCTTTATTGATAGACAGGGTGAAAGGGGGTAGAGAGGAGAGAGACATGCAGCAAAGGGTCGTGAGCCGGACTCGAACCCACGACCGGCTGCTGGCGACCTGCGCCTACGTGGTAACGCCTTAACTCAGCGAGCTATACGGCGGCCCTCGCGTATGTTGTTTTATACTGTGTTTTTCATAACTAACAACCTTCTAACTCCGTTTCTGCTCTCGTAACAAATGAAGCAAGCGTCGGTGCTGCGATCGGATTTCTGTTCTTTTGCAATCTCGGGTTCTGCGCGGACCGGTTCTATTTCTGGCTTCCCCAAACAAGAAACAACAATTCACTCGAATGTTTTATGAGGAGCAACATCAGCTCAGCTGTTACTTAATAATGGGGTTCAGACCACAAAGAGACAGAAGTAAATGAGTGGTTTCCTTGTGGATTTAGAATATTTGCCAGTTCAGTCAAATTGATTTATGAGGATTGAGTGTAGACAGCTAAAGACTTGAAGGTCAGCACCCCTTATTTTAAAACAAGCCTAAGACTTTAGAAGCTTGTGTGTTTTGCTGTCTTATGTCCAAACTATGAAACCGAATGAAGCAGAAGTGAGCATCTTCTTCTTTCCACTTAATCTCATTTATACAATATTCTACCTATCGACCTACGACAACACCTGTGTGGGGCAAAGCAACTCCCTCATGTTATCCACTAACTGAGACGACAAACGCCTTGACCCAGTTAAGCTCTGAACCTCCAGCACCAGACAAGCGTTCACGGTTTGGCCGCGGCGAATCAATTACTCTGCACGTCGTCTGATTTTGATGTTTATCTGGATCCACATCAGAGGTGTGTTTCTGCCCACAGGTGGAACGCTTTTGGTTAAAAATGTAAAGTTCAACGCTCTTGAGTATCTTCAAAATGCCCGAGGCGGTCTCAATTTGAACTCGTGTGACAGACAAGCGGATTCTCTTTGGTCTCGGTTTGTCCTGCAGCTAGAACCCTGTCAGCTGTGCACATGCAGCCATAACACAGCCTTTCCCACTGGGTCGGGTTACCTCTGTTTTGCCTCCCCTCCTACACGGCAGAACTGACCTGCATCTGCTTACACATAATATTATTTACACCATGCCTCTCCTTCACGATTTAATTCCCCCCTCGCTCCTTATTTTAGGTTTATGACCTACATACACAGCTGGCTACGCAGCCCTGAGTCGGGGGGATTTTCCACTATGACCGAGTCTATATAAACCATAATTAAAACAAACATTTTGCATCCATGCTTGTGGTGTACGGCAATGTCTCAACACATATTTGATGGATTAAGGAAGAATTTGGTGCATCTGATACTCATGATCTTCGGTTATCCAGTTACTTTCCCTTCAGCGTCCTGCAGAAGGTTTATATTGTTGTTTTAATTGAAATGCCTCAACAATAGCTGTCAGATTGGGTGCAGACAATCAGGATGAACTGACCCATTAACTTTTCATCTTGATTCTTTGTCTGGTAAAAATTTTAGTCTGTCTATTATTTGTCCACAAGTACGTTTAATGCTAAACAACATACCTGCCACAAAATCATCATGGTAGTACTGTAAGCATCATCATTTAACCTCACAGCTCACAGAGGTACCAGCAGATTCATCACAAACACTTGATTTCTGATGTAGAATGATACATATGGTGTTAAATTGTATATTCGTATCGATATGACCACCTGCCTAATATTGTCTTGGTTCCCCTTATGCAGTCAGAATTGCTCTGAACCATTGGGCATGGACAAGAGGACCTCTCGGGGTGTCCCATGGGGTCCTACTGGATGGCCTCTGATCACAATCCTGTTCCACTGCATCCTGTTGATGCTTGAGGAAGTTTGGAGGTCAAATCAACATGTTGGACGGTTGTCATGATCCTCAACATGTTCCTGGTTGTTTGATGTTTTTGCCATGTGGTGGGGTGCATTTTCCTGCAGGGGTAGGCCAGTGACATTTGGGATTTCCATTTGCATGAGGGAGTGTGCTTGTTGTGGGTCAGTGTTTATTTGTCTCATCAACACGGATGTTAAAATCCAAGGTTTTCCATCATATCAGCACATATTATCAATATTATCAATGTTATTCACTTCACCTGTCAGTGTTCATAATGTTGTGGCTGATCGGCGTATATTATGGCAAGCAAATGTTAAACCCCAAGTGTGAAACTTTTGTCTCCCCCTTCTGGCAGTAAGAGTAAACACACAAACACTGTTGTTGTGCTGATCACATTTTTAGACTTTAATACCTCCTCTGAGCAGCTTTTTTCCCTTCTGTAGCATCATAAACTTTTCTTGGATGCCTTCTAGGTTTTTCCACCACCAGCTTCGTTACACATCTAGTTCTGTTTTTGCTACTGTTGCTCTCCTCTGGTAAACCCCTCTCTGTCAGTAGACTTACATTTCTGCATAATGTCATACTTGGTCATTTATTTATGAGGGAAAATTATCCAATGTTACATGCTTCTGAGTGGCAAAAGTATGTTTATTTTTGCTCCCAGTATCTGTTTCAGTATGTTCCAGTGGTGTGACCCTCTTGTGCAGCAAGTAAACACTTCTGGTAACTGCTCATCAGTTTTGCACATCAGCTTGGAGGAATTTGGGTCCATTCCTCTCCACAGAACAGCTTCAGCTCTGGGATGTTGGTGTGTTTCCCCCCCTCACCAACAGTGTTTTCCTTTCCGGAAACATGACGCCGCTCATTTAAACCGTAAAACCTCTATTTTGGTCTCATCTGTCCAACACAACACTTTCCCAAAGCCTTGTGGTTTGACCATATGATCCAGAACTGCAGAGAGACAGTAGATTTATTTCTTTGTGGAGAACAGTGGCTTGGCTCTTGGAGCGATCTTTGTTGGGGGATCTCTCCTGGGCAAAGCAACAGTGATCTAGAATTTCCTCCATTTGTACACAGTCTGTCGGGCTGTGTGTGATTGAGGGAGTCCAAACTCTTTAGGGATGGTTCTGTAATTTTTTCCAGCAGCGAATCTGTTTCTGAGGTTCTTAGAAATGGGCTTTGTTTGTGCTGTGACACACTTCCACAAACATGTGTTGCTAAGATCAGATTTGAGAGACGCCTGTTCTTTAAATACCACAGAGCATTTGCTTACACCTGATTGTCATCCCACTGATTGGAAACACCAGACTCCCATTCGACCTTCAAATTACTGCTAATTCTTGACTTTCACATACTGTCGCTCCTCACAGATTGGGAATGCTGAATCGTTTTCCTCAAAAAATAAATGACGAAGTGCGTTTTTTGTCTTATTATGCTAAAATGGGGTCTCTCTATGTGCTCTGATATGAAAATCTGATGCTGCTTTAGGTCACATTTATGCAGAAATAGAGACAATTCTAAAGGCTTCACAAACTTCCAAGCACCATAGTAAAATACAAAATCCAGAGACTGAAATGGCACTGAATGGCTTCATCATCATTATGTGAACTCATGTGGCAAGAGCTTGAATGTAACGTAAGTTCTCCAGCTTTAAATCCACCCTGTCCATATGCCGTGCAATGAAGCTGACGTTTTCAGTTGCACAACGTAGATTTCTCTTTATTTGAAGTGAATGTCTCATCGTGTGAATGTCAAAGCTGTCTAAAAGTAGCTCTCTGTTGCTGTCACGCTGCCACGCGGGCCTCGTTTCCAAACCTCTGCGGCCGATGTTTGTTAGTGGAAACCAGCAGCGATTGTTTTTAGGGTACTTTCCTCGTCATAAAATACATTAGTAGGCAGCTGTGTAAATATTCAGATACTGTAGCATCTATCTATCTATCTATCTATCTATCTATCTATCTATCTATCTATCTATCTATCTATCTATCTATCTATCTATCTATCTATCTATCTATCTATTATTTTAAAGCACAATGAGATTACATTTACAGTTCAGATATCGGGATGGAGACTGCTGTAGATTTCAACAATCACAACGACTGTGAAGATGATTAAGTATTAAAGAATGTATAAAAACGTGAGCATAAATATCAGCCTTGTGTAAATGAATCGTAGATTTTCTTCTTTTTTTTTACTTTATAGTGTTGTTAAAATTACATTTGATTTTTTGATATAAGGTCAGTATTTATTTTTACAAGTGCTACTGTGAGGCTCCAATCACGACTACTGAAACAATGAATGACAGATTTGACCTTGTCTTCCCCCTTCCCTCTTGTTTTTATATTACTATGAATTAATACTGCAGACAAATGAACGCTGCGTTTTGTCGACAGTTAAATTGCTATTCTTATCGACTGCATATTTGCCTGTTGCACCTTCCGCATGTCTCCTCCCTTGTCTTTTTCCCCGACACAATTGTAAAAATAAACCTTTACAACCAACCTCTCTATGTTTGGTCTGCAAAAAATGTACAAGCAAGATAATTAAATACGTTGAATTATGGTTTCCTGGCTGTTCATGAGAGGAAAAGGAGAAGCTGATTTGACCTGGGTGCGCACCGGAAGTCCAGCTTTGGCTCATTTTGTTCAGTTGAGTTCACTCACTGACACTGACAGCACTGATCCGGACTAATCTCCTGCAGATCATTACGCTACATCCCCATGTAAATTACAGCCGTGACATCAGTTTAAAGACGCCATAAGACAGAACAGACCCTTGGAGACGCATCCAAACAAACTCACGTGCAGAGACAAAGAGAGGATCGCTAAAATTATTCCATATGTTCCCCAAACAAACCCAGACATTCTTTCTTCCGTGCGTACGTCTTGTTTGTGGGATCATTTTCTCCAAAACCCTACAGATTGGATCTCTCTCCCACAGTCAGTCAGTTGTGATTGTCCTGATCCAGAAACCAGTTTTACACATCAGCTCAAATGAAGTCGGTGGAGCTGATTACTTGAAATTCCCAAACTTCCATTATGTTCCCATTTTTTGGGGGGCATTTTAAATATTTCCTCAGGCATGAAAGAGGAACTAAAGGGAAACCACCTTACGTATTATGGAGCACTTGCCAATAAGTGGAGACCGCATGCCTCGACACTGAACAGAACCTCTTCGGGTTGTTGGAGCTTCTTGGAACAGTCCGATTCAAACAAATCACAATTTAAACGTTTTGACATTCTGGATGTCAGAACACACTTTTTCATTAGTCTGATACCTTCTGAAGCTAAATATTCCTACTGGAACCAAATCATTTCTTTGTCCGTCTTAATTATGTGATGCAAACATAACCTCATTGTTTGGTGCACAGCATGAAGCCAGTGTTTATGTAGACACTGAAATATCTCCGAGATGATTACTTCATAGTGTCGGTCATGCTTTTGGCATCATAAAGATCTTTGTCAAGGGAGAATAGAAACATATCACCGTGCCTTTCTCTAATAATAATAACAATACAGTGGTTTTATATAGCACTCACTCACTCAAAGATGCTTTACATTGCATTATTCATTCACTCCATACTCAATAGGGTAGACTGATGGAGGCAAGGCTGCCATCAGCCCCTCCGACCACTCACTCTCACACTGCATCCACCCAGGCTTCCTGTTGTTCCCTCATAGTTTCCCATCCAGGCACTAACCAGGCCCAACCTTGCTTAGCTTCCAAGATGTGACGGGATCAGGCATCCACAAGGCAGTATGACCATAAATGAAGCACATGATCTGTGAAGCATTAGAAAACTGCAGCACCACCATCCTCCTATAGTAACACTTTATCCATACATGAAGATCTCCACCTTTCTGTTCAACATACAACGCTTTCACAAGTCTTCCTTCTACCAAACAGCCAGATGGGTTATCAAAGAACCAGTGTTTCCCTAAAGTTTGCACATCTGCAGCTTCATGTCAGGGCTTTTCACTACTGTATAAAATTGTGTTGCACAATAAACTGGACCTACAATAAACATGTACAGTAGCCTTTAGAGCCCCATATTAGCATTGATTGTTATCATGCGTACAATAGTAAACTATTAAAATAATTATTATTGACAGATTCGTTTCCTCATCCTTAATCTTCTGCAGATTTTTGCTTGTACATGTTTGTCAGACTGAAGCAGCAGTGCAGCATTTTTCTGTTATAATAATAGAGATCAGGATGCGTCAGTGTCTACTGGAAATAGAAGCAGTCACGTTGATGGCACTAACTGGCTTTGGCCACATGGGGGCAGCAGAAATAAGCACCGCAGTGACATATTGTACATACACAGGCGCAGTATTCACTGTCTTTATATATCTGTTTTTGGATTTCTTTTCCTCTTTAGGATACATGTGACTCTCAAGCAGCTAAAGGGGTATTCAGGGGATTTTTAAAAGCATTTCTCTGAAGACGGCGACCTCCTGCAGCTGAAAAAGACGCCATGAGAGCTGTGAGAGTCAACCACAAGATGTTGATTAAAGGTGTGATGCCGACAGTCAGTCATCAACCGTTTCTAGTGGCCAACAGAAGCATCAGCCACTAGGATATTTAACAAAGTGCATCATTCTTACTAATAGGACACCTCAGTGTAAAATGTATGTTCTGGGTGCTAAATCAAGTCTAGCCCCCCAGATCCAAGCTCCCTTTTTGCAGTTGCTGAAGTGGATCTTCCATCGTAGTACATACAGAGTATAAATGTCAAAAACACCGTTAAGTCTCAAATGTCATCATATAAATCGACCAATAACGCACAGTTTGCTCGGGAGTCATAACAGATCTTTTTAACTGCAGTCATTTTGACTTGTTGTAGCTGTAAAAACACAAGTATTGTATTACAAAAGAATTCCTCATCGTTTGTTCTGGCTTTGGATATAACTTAAAGGCCACTACCAAGAGATCTAAAGGTTCTGGAGGGTTCATGGGATAAAAGCATATCTTCCAAATATGTAGGACCAAGATCATTTTAAGTTTAATAAACAGGTAGCCGGCAGTAAAATAAGACTAAAATCAGTGTAATGTTCTCTCCCCTTCTGGTCTTGGTTAACACATGTGCTGCTGGTGTGGTTAAACGCACTGATCTCACTCCTATAATTTGCCTCTGTGGTGTATTTCACCGTTACTCAGGGAGGATCTACAGGTCTGCAGGGCCAGAGGCTGAGTCGCACTGCAGATATATCAGTGTGTGACCTGTATACACCCAGAAGGTGAGTCTTACTTAAAGCTTTCGTGTGCTGCCTTCGCTTTTGCACAATCTGAAAAGCAGCAGACGGTCTGACATGTCAGTGTGAGTGTTATGGACAGGATCTGGGCTCACTGGCGGATCCAATCACTTACTGTGTGACAATGACATGATGAAGTGTGAGACAGAAGAAGTTGAGATTGGAGACGGAGCAGTGACAAAACCCCTGCGTCGGCCCTGTGCAGTTATTCTGAGAGGAAATCCAGAACATTTGCGGCTTGGTTCAGATTAATAGCAGCCCATGTTGAAATGTATTGATCTAGGCTGCACAGTCCAGTGGTTTAACCCTGGCGTCCGACCAACACATGATGAAACTCACAAGCAGATCATTTCCAATTTAAATTCTTACTTGTCTGGATTTGGCTGAAGCTTTTTCTGGACAATAAGTTGTTATACAACACTTCTGTCAGAGACATGCTAAGTAAACCATCATGAAATATGTACAAACTGTGCTTGGTCTGAATTTCAGTTCAATTATATATAGACGGTCCCTACAGCAGTGAAGAAATGTCTTTAACTTGTGGGATTGCGATGAGGTAGATAGATTTGTTCTCATATTATCCTTTTCAATGTCATGTTATACACGATTAAAATTAAGTTTCTTGTAAGAACCTATGACAGTGTGACAATCTGCAAGGCCGACCTGCTGGAAAACAACACTACAGTAAGACCAACAGCACCCTCTGGCTGCCATGTAACATATTTCTTCACCCTGCAATACTTCATCCATCCATCTATACACTGCTTAATTCTCTGCAGGGTCCCGGGAGGCTGGAGTCTATCCCAGCAAAGGCAGGGTCACCAGCCTATCGCAGGGCTACATACAGAGACAGACAACCAAGCACACTCTCATTCACACCTAAGGACAATTTAGAATAATCAATTAACCTCAGGATGTTTTTGGACTGTGGGAGGACGCCAGTGAAAACCCACGCATGTACAAGGAGAACATGCAAACTCCACCCAGGGGTCTTAACCGGGACGCGAACTGGGGATCTTCTGAGCTGTGAGGCCACTCTGCAATACTCAACTTGCAATTCTCAAGCAAAACTTGCACACATCATCTAACAATATACTTCCTGTGCCTCTTCTCCACCAAGAAATTGAGATGAAGCAGCTCCTCATCAGTCAAATGCAAAACAATCATGAATCTTCACTCCTCTGACCACAACTGTTGCTTTGTTCAGAACAATTATTTTATTACAACAGGCACCAATTCAATGAAGAGTGTACAGTTCAGTGGCATAACTCATTTATTATTGAATAAAAGTTGGACATGAACACGTGCAGACTAAAAACCAGTGTAACAAATTGGCAAACCTAAAAAGATTTCTGAACCAAGTCTGCATTCCCTGCTGGAAAAATAAAGAAAGGAGGGAAAAAAACGTAAAGTATATAACCAGTTTGCTTTTTTTGAAACTGTACAAAATACAGCTTTTGCAACATACATCTGTTTAATAATAAAAAAAAAGAAACAAAAACCACTCGCCTGTCAGTCCCCTACTGTGCAAACATATTGATCTTTCCTGAATGACATTTTTATTTTACATTTATTCGTTCAATCCTTCCACTGAGCTGTTCGCTTTTATAAATCAAAGCATTCACATTTTGTCAGTGGATATCAATCCAACTTTACACTGTAAATAAGTTCCTTTTTCCCCAAAGTCCATAACTTTACATGTAAAACTAAGAACACAAGGGTAGGCTAGATGGTTGGTTGTAGGTGTGTGTGAGGGAGGAATCATGGAAAAATAGACGACAGGCCTGGGGCTGATGTCACCCTTTCCTCACCCGCTGATGTTACCTGACCAGGTGAAAGAGACCCTATTCACAAACCTACTAACAGAACACTCCATGCTGGTAGTTCCTGCTGCAGTCTGGGTTCCTCAGATACAGAAATATCCACTACCGCTGTGTAGATGAGACTCAAAGCAACAATGCTGCCACTGGGACAAAAATAAAATAATGGTACTAAATGTTTTCTTTGACTCACATAAACAAAAATAAAGGAACCAGGTCAATTATATCATTTGAACACACAGCTTTGGGATGCATATGAGAAACCCAGACACAAGACTATGTAGGAGTAGGGCTTGTAATATACCAAAAGTCCAATCAGACGCGACATGTTCTCAGTCATTCTCAGCATTTGGCTGCAGTCAGAGTGCTTAGTGTGTTGACATTTTTGCAAATTCTTGGTCTCCAGCAAGAGACATGTCAACAATGCCATCTGACAGAGTACAGACAGCAGATATTTGGTTAACTTCCATAGTAATTTTGCAAAGTGTTTCTGCTGATTTTCTCCAGCTGGCATTAAATGAATGCAACCAAATACTATCAGGAGAACATGTCCAATCTGATCTTGTTTTGCGTATACTCAAAATACTTTGGTGACCATCAGCCTCAGAGCTAGTCTGTTGATGTCTCAGCGTCGATGGCGGCCATGTCCTGAGTGCCCACTACTGCTGTGGTGTTTGCTCTTGTGGCCACGCTCCCTCTCTCTGTCCCTGTCATAGGACCGAGACCTCTCCCTCCTGTCTCCTCGATGGCCGCCTCCTCGCTCGTGTTTGTGTTTCTTGGATGAAAGTTCGAAAGAGCCGCGGTCTCTGTCTCTCTCCCGTTCCCTCTCTCGTTCCCGGTCCCTGTCTACTTTGACTGGAGTGCGGGACCGTGACCGAGAGCGCGACCGCTTCCTCTTGTGACCAGATCCTCCACCCCCGCTGTTGCTGTGACGACCGCTGGGCTTGGAATCACTATTGCCGTGGTGGCTGGACTTGGACTTGAGGTGGGGTAGGAGCGGGGAGGGCTGATGCCGCCGAGGCGATGGGCTGCGACTGTGAGAGCGAGAACGTGAACGAGAACTGTAGGTCCCTGAGCAACTTCGTCTGCTGTTGTAACTGTGAAAGAGAGAAGAAGATAAGCAACTGATTCAGAACAGAATGATCTGTTAATGTTCACAAGTTAGTGCTACACTATCATACACGTTGATATTTTAAACTAGTACAGTAATAATGTCTACACATATTGAAGAAGAACTTACTGTCTGCGAGGGGAACGGGATCGAGACCGCGAACGTGTTCTGGAACGAGAACGACTTCCACTCCTGCTGTTTCTCCCTATCTTTACTTCCTTCCTTAGCCTGGAAAGAGAACAAGATTAGTCTTGCAAAGTTTAAGACACCTACAAGCAGAGTTACATAACTAGAAAACATTTGCCAGCTGTAACTCTGAAATAATGACACCAAAATGTCCTCACGATAAAAATAAGCGTTTACGTCTTACCCATTGTGTGGGCTCTTGTTCAGCTGAGTCCGGTTGTCTGGCTCCTTCTTAATTGGTTTCTGGGTCTGGGTGTTCGGGGATTTTTCCTCCACCTTGACCACATTTGGGGAGCAGGGCTTGGAAGCAGGAGAGAAGCCACCAAGTGTGGAAAGTGCAGGGGTACCATCAGGGTTCAGGCCCTTGGCCTTTAGTTTAGCCTCTGCCAAGAATACCTTCCTTCGCTCCACCTCCTTCTCCACCTGCTCATAGTTAGGCTGGGGGTACAAAAAAAAAAAGGCAAGTTAGTTCACACAAAGACTACAGCAAGTACCGCTTTTGTAGTAACGGCCAGTTCCTCCTGTGGCAAACTATGCTGAGGAACAGAAAATGTTTGCCAATTACATGATGATCCAAGGTCAGACAAATCCTACTCAAAACAGTTACCTTCTTTCTCGTATACAGTTTCAGGGTGGTGATGCAGATCTCTTTAATCTCTTCTTCAGTGGCTCCAAACAGCAGGTACCAATGAGGTCTAGATGGCAGCGGTATCTGGGGAAAAACAAGGTTATAATCTTTAAAAGGAACAATATTGTATAGCAATAGCTTTTAGGTCATGATATTTACTGTGAAAGTAGAACCAGCAAGAAAGGAAAAACAGACTTATGGAAAGGTAAGCGTTTCAGATTGGTATTTCTTTTTACCTGCAGGGCTCGGGCAGCGAGGAACATACAGGCACAGGCGATAGTCTCAGCTTGGAACCTCACAAACACATTCGTCCTCAGGCTGTCATTCATGTAGTTCCTATAAAGGCAAAAAGAGCATAGAAACAAACATAGCATCTTCTCCACACAAACCCACCTCACACCCACACTCATCTTGTAAATCATGTCACGTCTTTAATCATAACTTAATAATGCAGGTGAATTATCTGCAAAATTTTACTCTCTTGTAGTGCCAACTCCTCACCAAGGCTTTTTAAAAAATCATCAAGACTTATATTTTTATATATATATTTATAGTCTTCTCCATTTGTGGTTGGTCACCTCTGGACAACTACCAACATGTAACTGGTCACTGATTTTCTGGAGGCTACCATTTGTGGATTTGACCAGCACCGACAGCATTTCAGATTAATCATTGGTTCTGGTATTTAAAGACAACAGCTAAACATTTTCAGGTAACAGTACTGAAGTGAGATATGCATTTCCTTTTGTCATGTTTAACTTTGTCCATTTCTCTCTGGGGTATCCATGGGAGTGCTGTACGTCACAGGTAAAGCATGAAGACACAGATGGGGGAAAGACTTTACAGATGACCCGCCAAGACCATCTTACCACACTACAACCTTAACAGTATCTAGATTACACCCAATGATGATTGAGACAATGACACATGCCTTGTAAGGTGGGAAACATGCAGGCATACAGATGTAACACAATCATCTAGAATGCAGCTGCCCCTTTCAGATTCTTAGATCTGAAAGAAATAGGTAGGCACAACATTTACAGTGGCATGCAACAACTAGTTTTGGTAGTAAGTAGCTTGTTGATGTGCTAAGACGATGCAAACCTCATGTAATATTGTGAATAATAAATATAAGTATTGGAACCATCATAAAAGCAACCATGTCCCTTTTAGCCATTAGCTACCCCTATAAAGGACACCCATTGTATTCATCTGCATGTGGTCTTCACTTGGTGGCATTGTAAGACTCCTTTGAAAGACAGGTGGAAATCTATGCCTCACTACTTAGGCTGAGTGAACTCTGTGAACTACAGAACAGATTATGTGTCAGAGGGTTGTCTAAGGGTATGGATAAATGAGATTAGCCAATGGGAGGGCATTAGACAGACAAAATGGCCAGGTTGTGAATCAGGCAAATACAGCAGTGATGAGACCATCTATGTCCTCAAGAAACATAGAAGTCATGAAGACAAGTAACGTGTGATAACAGAAACATGATGTTAAAACCCCTTGACAAACTAACTCAACACTGATCCCACTCAGATTATTTTCAAAAGGAACTACAACCACGCAAAAATACTACAGATAATCTCAAGGCAGTCAAACTTCCTATGTAAGCGGTGACACTCTGCCATACACTGTGTCAATTTCCACCCATACATATAATGTATATGTACTGCTTCAGTGGAAGTTTGGTGCAAATGCTGGAAACCTGCCACACAGAGATTACTTTCAGTCTAACCTGCCATCAACAAATGACCTGACCGGCACTTTGGCAGGTCAGTGTGAAACTGTCATGCCAACGCTACTATAGACAACACATGGCCGTTGGATTCTGATTGCTGCGTGGGTGAGACAGGTCCGTGGAGGCAAAACCTCAGAACTGGATCAGCCTGTAAGACAGACACATGTCTGGACACCACGTCAGTTGGGGAAAAGACACAGTATTCTACTGTCAATATAAAAAATAGGCAGGTCAAAAAAAGTATTTTGTTCTGGCTAAGTTTACTTCATTGCTAAATGTAAGTAAACTAGAAAAAAGTTAGAATGTGAATCTATCTGTAGCTACTTGGCAAAAATAGGTATTACAGTTGAAAACCTTTGTAGCAAGACCAAAAAATACAAATCCTTTTGGACACCCAAGAGAAAACAAGACGATGTTGGCTGTTGGGAAAGGCCCGCCCGCCCCCTTCAGTGAATCTCGGCATTGGGATTGGCTGTCAGAAGAGGGGCAGCCAGCCAATGGGGGGAGCTTCCTGAGGTCATGTGGTTGGAGTAGGCAGAGTTCAGAGGTTCTTTATGTGACTTACCAGCATGGACTACCCTTTAATCAAAGAGTAGAGAGAAAGGACAAAGTTAAACCAAGTTCCCTGGGCACCGAAAATCAAACAGACTTTACAGCAAGCCATGTAAGGGCAGACAAGAGAGTGAGACAAGTAGCAGGTTTGCAATAAAACAAATTGCTCCATCAGAAAAAAAAAGAGGTGGGAGGATTCAAATGGAGTGAGGGAATGTCGCTGTCAGACCTGGGCGAAATGGTTGTTGAATGCTTTTCAAATTTGTGCCTTCAAACTTGAGGGGCACTTGAATATCACTTATCTGATAGGTGTTGTTTCCATATATGGGTCTGTCGCAAGTTCCTAGCAGATAAATCAAGTGCTCTTCAGAAATTCAACCATTTGAAACTCGTTCAACTTCATCTTTAGCCCAGGTCTGGTGGCACTTCTTGCAGACATGACACAGGTTGCTGCTGTGGGGGATGGTCAGTGAAGAACTGCAAAGGAACTTACCAGGCGGTCTGGACCAGTGTCTGGTTCTTTTCACATTCCAGGACTTGAAGGTACATGACGATAATCTGGAATCATACATTGACTACATGTTAAAACACAGAAACCAGCCCCGGGATGCCACTGTTCAAGTTTAAACTGTCTGAGAAGTGAGAATGGACTGCTAAGGCTGCTCCTTCTGTTTTTGCATCTGCATAGCTCAACACATGTTTAGTAGCTAAACTACACTGTATTCCACAATTTAAATAGTTAAGAATGTGACATAAACTCACCTTATGTGGATGCTTGACATGCACACAGAAGCCCAGCTCCTTCAGCACCCGCCGTTCCGCTTTGATGACTTGGTTTTTGGTATTTATGTAGTTCTGATCAAGTATCAATGAACTTGGAGTCCTAGTTTATAAAAGAATCAAAATAAAAGAATGTTCCCCCCTTTCGTAATAAACGTAAAAGAGACAGTGCCCTTCTGAATTCTTTCACTCTTTTCTTTTTTTCCCGTTTCAACCAACTGAAAGCAACAGGTTTAACTGTTTGTATGGTCTGACAGTTTGCTGGGGTTTGTTGACTCCTGTGGTTCCAGTGAAAGCTTGTGGGATCTCCAGAAAGCCCTTGACCTCAATCACCCCATTTCAGCACTTTAACAGAAATATCAACTCAGATCTCACCACCAATGGCACTGGTGTAACACACAAACATTGTGTTTCAGCAACAATGTCTGTTGCTGAAACAAACATTGTTTAAACCCGTACTACAGACTCAAAGAAAAATGCTAACCCATAACTGCAATAAGTCACAAATAATTCTCACCAATACTTTTGTGCCATATGTCAGTACTTAAAATTCAAGTAACCAAAACAACAGACTTCCCTCTTTAGTACGGCACAACATCCAGACTCGAAAATACAAACTATCAGAAATACAGTTTTCCCTGTGCAGTGACAGCAATTCACCTTCACAGCAAAATATAATGTACTATTCTCCAAGAAATACTGCTTAAACACAATATAAAGTGCAACAAAGCTCTACAAATGACATTTTACTTTATGGAAAAATCAATTTAAAAAAAAAAAATCAAAAACTTTCAGCACATGCACTCTGAACTAAATCTGTTCTGTTCTCTATATGAACTATCCACCTTCTGCATTCAGCTCCATCACAGATTAAGACATCCTTCTAATGTGTCCATCACCTGTGCATAGTAAATCAACATTTCAGTAACTCAGAGCCAGCAAAATTCGACTTTAGCTTCCAAATTTAGTGTTTTGGATGTCAAATAAAGAAATTCAAATGTGAATGTCATGCTACAAACCACATGCATGGCAAAAAAACTCAAACACGGAAGTAATATCCAAAACTATGCATGTATCTTTAGAGTACAAATCTGTACATAAAGAAATATCTTCTATAAGTGCATCACAATTACTGGTACAATCAATTTAAGACTGATTCAAATTAAGAGCATATAATGGCAAACTATTAAAGCTGCACTACATGCACAGACCATAACTCACATAAACAGGAAGTAACCAATTAATTATTCTAACTTCAACAAACAAGGTGATATTTCTTCAAAGGCCATGGGCTACAGTTGGTGAATGAGGTCTTGCTCTTGAAACACAGTCAAATTAAAGGGTGAGGAGCAGTCAGAGAAGAAGACTACATTACCCAATGGTCCGCAGACTGACGGACAGATACCCAAAGCTTAAGACTGAACCACAGGAGTCCTCAAGGTGCCCCAGGGGCCAAGGACCTTCGGCCAACCTGTCATCCCCGATCCCAGTGCCCTGCGGTGGCTCAGACCACGGGAGTCTCCCACAGGACGGGGGTGGGGTGGGGTGGGCCTGAGGGAGGAGAGTGACCCCCTCGCATCATGGTTGTCATGCCGACTGCTTCATCTTACGTACCATTCCACATCACCCAGGCTTTGGTAAATGTAGCTGGTCGCTGTTAGTTGGTTGCAAGGGAAAAAAGAAGCCAAGTTAATGCCAAGGTCTATAATATTGACATGAACAGATTTCTATGAAGACAGAGGCACACATTAAGTAGTCGTGCCTCGTCTTACAATGCTTAAAATGCAATCCAAATTTTGCAGTGAGTTTGTTGAGATATCAATTTCAGTGTAATGTCAAACTGACATTGTCTAATGTAGACAATTACACTTCTGAAACTACCAGTGAAGCGGAAACTGAAAAGTTTTAAAATGGTTTAGAGTACATGGATAAACAGAAGAGCACTGTCACAGCAAAAACAGATCAACAGCTTACATCATTGGATATAAACAAAAAAATACAATGCAACATCTTACATGTGACATAAATCAGTTGATATTCCCATGAAGAGAATACTGGATTCAATGTTAATGCTTACTTTTTGCATCTGATCTGTCTCAGATGATGGAAAACATTGATGACATCTCGTATTCGTCGTGGTGCTTCTTCAATCTTCGAGGCCAGGTTGATACAAGCCATAGCAACAATCTGGGAAAAAACATAATCAAAGCGCAAGTTGGAAGGAGGAGCTTAGTTATTCAAGACATGCAACCAGAGGAGGAGCTCCCACACGTGAGGAGTAGGGTTTGACATGTGACAAAATATGCACCAAGAACAGTGGAGAGATTTTGTAACATATAGTTTCCTGTTGTGACTGATATTTGCTTTTGACAGACAGGACAATCGAAATTATATGGTAACACCCATGATCATGTTACTACTACATAAGTTAGTTTGTAAATAGACCATTTCTGACAGGTTTATCAGATTGTCACATTCATCAAGAAACCAACCTCAACATGAGTCTGAAATATATAGCGTGTAAGACAGACATGCTGTGTTTTACTTTCTTTATGATTTGAGGTTTGTCTTTACAGAAAAGTGATAATGTTTTGATCCACAGTTCATTTGCTCTTTTGAGTTTGCGTTTTGTGATCCTCTTTGTTCTCGAGCAGTTTCAAAAGTCTCGATCAGCGTATTGACAATATGGCTGCCACGAACGTAACTATAACGTTATGCTATGCTAACATCACCGGCCAGCCAGCGGCCTGACAATAACCCAGGGAAGTAAACGTACTTACCTCAAAACTGTGCTTGACGAAGGACTTGGAGTAGAAAAACCGCTGAAAAAGCACCTGCCCCGTCGCCATCGCCACCTTAACAAGAAAAAATAAAGCGTGACATTTGTACTCCGTCTTGTGTAAGCTGGCCTAACCTTGCACAATGGACCGCCGCCATTTTAACTCCACCACGCCAACGTCAAAGAGCTAACATTAGCAAACTGCTAACTAGGCCGTGACTTGTCGGGGACTAGAAAAACATATCAATTCTCGCTTTTTATGTATTAAACGCTATCCAATGTGTGTTCCTGTATGTATTTCAACATATAAGGAGGGCTTACCTGGGGCAACCGGAGGAGAATACCCGCCGACTGAATCAGCTCACATCCAAGGATGCGAAGGTCGGTCTCCGTGTTCAGGTCGAGGCCGTCGAGCATCGACGGTGTCGGCGAGAGCCTTTCCTCCGGTATGAGCGAGTTGTCTATCGTGAGGTACACTTCCGAGTAAACTTTATCACCGATGAGGATGCCATCGTTGTTAGTGGACGCGTTGGAAGATACAGAGAGAGGACCCGCGGCCATGTTCACCTGAACAACAGCAGTTACCAGCGACAGCTCAGCCTCGACAGGACGACGGCGGAGCAGCGGGGCGACTGGCAAAGTACGTGACGTCACCGCCCTATCGCGACGCTACCGTTAGTGCACGTCCGCGGTGGAAAAATAGTCCCACAATGATTGAACAGAAACTAGACAAAGCCTAAAAACACTTAATTAAGCACGTTAAATGTAATAAACAAACGAATTTACTAGATTTAAAACAATTTCTAAAAGTATTTTCCTATTTAGAAACATTATATGGCATGTTTCTTCATTGAGATTTTGTGCAAAAAAGTGATCTTCTGCTAAAAACTGCAATTATTCATATATCTCTGTACTATCTGACCTGCT
This sequence comes from Dascyllus trimaculatus, assembly GCA_024666655.1. Classification (NCBI taxonomy): domain Eukaryota; kingdom Metazoa; phylum Chordata; class Actinopteri; family Pomacentridae; genus Dascyllus; species Dascyllus trimaculatus. The sequence continues at coordinate 28,537,950 of CM045453.1, forward strand.
TTGTGCCCTACATTGTAACCAGTCCAGGTAAAAATACTGGCTGACATAGATCTGAAGGACCAGCTCAACTCGTTTCATGCAATTTCCCTTTTTCCAAAAAGTGACTTCAGCCCTACATTGTGACTGCAATGTTAATAATGCATCAGAAAGATTATGATCCATAGAATAAATCCAAATGCAACAATTCCTTATGATGAATGTTCTCATCAATCATGTTAATTGCAGTTCAAACAAGGACACACCAAACACATACAGCCTAACACTGGAAACAATCGGCCACTGTAGTATGTAATCATCCTAAATGTCGTGGCTGATTATGCTATAAACTGCATTTTTTTGGTCACGATTATTTAGTTATAAAAACGCTGCAAACAGAAATACTTTTGTTGCTCCCAAGTTCTGTGAATTTGCATGTAATGACAGCAGTAGACATATATAAGCATAGTGATCATTTCTATAACTTTCTGCCACAACACTGATTAGATTGGTTTTCTAACGTTTAAAAGTATTTTTGAATGACACATCATCTCCAATATATAAACACCTGATGGTAAAAACTGTTTTGTCATCATAGTAAAACATCATAAACCCTCTGATCTGTCAGTCGGTAAGAAAGAATCAGAAAATGTGGGTTTCTGGCATGAATGACTAACTTTTCTGAACTAATTTAGTTAATTAAATTTAGTGCATCTCAATTGATGTGATGTAACGGGCGCAGTACAGATCATTTTTGTATTTATTTTTTATTTGTTTATTTATTTATTTGTTTATTTTTACACCATTACGTATCCGACGTCACCGGGAGGAAACGACTCACCAGCAGCGGTTTCTGTGACGTATTTTACGGGAAAGTCCGGACTTCTCACCAGCACCTCTGGAACATATCCATCCGCCAGTTTAAACGAAAGAAAGGAGGAAATAGAAAAAGCAGAAACTTTTGAGATTTTATTGGGAAATCACTGTTTGTGTGGTCTACAGGCTGTGTACTGGGACTCTGCAATATCCGTGTAAATACACAGCTACTCCGGCAGGGAGGGCAGAGCCATAATGGTTTAGGACTATTTATTAATTTAATTTATAAGGACTCCAGCATTGATTGTGTAAGAGCAGGCTCAGTCCCTGTAAACAAATAGTACCGGGAACACTGTGTTCACTCACGACTCAGCTCCCAGGATTTTATAGCCCGGAGCCTTGTAGTAACTAAAAATGGACAGCAGAGGAAACTAGAGACCCACCAATTAAGGTTTCCTGAAAATCTGGCCCCTCAAGTGAAGCAATAGGCATCCTGAGGTTAATGAGAGTTTGTTGTGTTGAGCAGTCATACACTGACCTTGTAGGGCTACCGAATCCCCACCAAGAAATCGATGCTGCTAGACAGTTAACCGCAGCGCCTGACTACAATTTCACCGTCGTCAAGTGGAGGTTTCATCGTCATTCACAAACATGTCCCTGCTGGTTTACATCTGGGCCTGTTGACAAAGAGAGCAACTGTCCTGCATGGGGCCCCTGAACCTCATGTTTAACTGCCAGTTATGGGGCCCTTATTGATTTGAATAATTGCACTGTGAGGAAAGGAGTAGCAGTATTTTATAATCAAAACGAAAAATGTAAACTGTGGAAAATCCTGTTGTTTTAGGACCTGTTGGTTTGGTAAAGCAGTATCCACCTCTCAGGCTGTTAGTTTGAATACATGTTTGAGGTCACACTAATATTTCCCCAAAAAATCACTAAGATTAGAGTCCTAAAATGAAGACAGATTCAAAGATTTTTCTTGTTTTCTATCCTATTAGAAATCTTGTGACCCCTTCAGCTTTATCTTGTGACCCACTGGACTGGTTTATGTCATGCTTATACGGTGCATTTTCCAGAATAAGTTGTTTTTAATCAACATGCCAGAAACTAACTGACACACAGCGAACTTGGGGTCAGGTAGTTTTACAACAACAAGCACTCTGGCTCTTTTTTCCAATGTAAATACGGTGAAGCTGTCATTTGCTGTGCGCAGGAATAACACACACAACTCACAGACCCACGGGTCCCACTAACAGGTTGATCCGGCCACGGTTGGTTATTTCCTGAAGTTTTATGCGTTTGCGTGCGTGCCTGTAGGCCTCTGAAGCTATTGTAAGCAGCAGCTGTAATCATGTGAACACAGCATAAGGGGTCTACTTTCATAACCTGTCTGAGGGTCTGTGTGACACGTCAGGGACAGACAGATCTCCACACACACTCGCAGATTTACCTATCTTAGTTTGACTAATACACCACATGAAGTGGCAGACTGAGGCCTCATTGTCCGTGTCATTAACCAACACCTACAAGCAGCACCTCCGGCCCCCGCACTTACGCAGTTACCACGACGACAAGAATACTGAGCATTCTTTCTCCGGTTGCCCGGGTGACACTAATTATAGGGTGTGGGAGGGCTCACGGGACGGCAGAATACTGAAACGACCATAACGACGCAGCAGAGAGGCGTTCAGGGACACCCAGTGACGAACAACGGCTTAGTTATACACACACACGCCACTCCCTGGAGTGTGTGTGTGTATGTGTGTGTGTTTACGAGAAACTTGCACAGATCCCCCAGGGACATGTGTGTATGCCTGCCCTGCTATGATAATTGCTGCGAGGAGATCACACTCCCAGTGTGTGCACATGGCATGCGTGTGTGTACATATGAATGTTTGTGTGCATGGGCATTTGTTAAGGGTGATTAAATCTGAGCGATCAAATACGTCATCCCCGTCAACGTACTGGGGCTTTATGCTGTGCGGCTATTAGAGTTTCAAGGAGCTGTATCTATTCAGACCAGTTCTCTCTTTCTCACACATGCCCTGTGGCTCTTTTTCAAACACATATACACACAAGCCAGGAAGGACACCAGGTCAAGGGCTACAAAGCAAGGGCACGAGCAAAGGAAAAAGCCCCAGTAAAAGAGCAGAGGGGAGTAGAAAAGAGAGAGCTGACTGGATCAAAAATAAAGTGAAAGCACAGATAGTTGAGGAGGAGAGGCTGAGAGGGAATTGGTTTTTAGCAACAGGGTCAGGGGGGTTGAATACCAAAAGAAGGCCAAAGAGATTAAAAGAATATTGACACAGAGACAGATTTATGTGTGTGTGTTTGAGGTGCAGGGGGAGTGAGGGAGACATGGGTGTTTGTGTTTTGAGGAAAGAAAGTGTGCACGGTCAGAGAGGAGACGAGTAGGGAGAGCGCATGTTAACGCCTCCGACTGGCATACAAAGTTTTTTTTTCTGCATATACACAGTAGAAATGCAGGTCATAGCTGGGGGAAGTATAACAGGGATAAAAGAGAAGGTCGCAGGTCAGAATGCGAGCAGCTGTCAGAAGGTCAGCACATGTTTGGAATAGACCCTTTTCCTGGCAGACATTTTCACTAGCCAAAGCAGGATCAGCACAGGTGTAAGTAATAGCATTAACAGTAGCTTCGTTCCATTCAGTGGCCCAGTAAACCTTTGTCAGTGGGCCAGCATGTCTATCAGCCTAGCAGAGCTGTGGAGGTAGCTCATAAAAACGAGCTATTATTAAAGACCCTTCCAATGAAAATCAATCTTTTTACGGCTTTAACATGTCCACATGGTGTTTTTTTATGTACTGGAGGACACATCATGAACGAAATAAGCAGTCAACACCATGGGGGAGCATTTCGACCTTCAAACTGCTGTCTCAAAAACACTGATTCAGTCTTCTGGGATTTCATACATAACAAACTTAAGTAAGCAACTTTGTCGGCTTAAAAGGTGAGGTTTTCTGTACCATTACCCTTTTCACAAACACTGGGTCACTGGGTCAAACATACATCGATCAGCCACAGCATTACGACCACTGACAGGTGAAGTGAATAACATTGATCATATTGGTACTATGTGGTGTTCTGATGGAAAACCTTGGATTTTAACATCCATGTTGATGAGACTTAGACACCCAAATAAACATTGTCCCACAACAAGCACACTCCATCATGCAAATGGAAATCCCAAATATCACTGCCTACCCCTGCAGGAAAATGCACCCCACCACATGGAAAAACATCAAACCATCAGGAACATGTTGAGGAACAATGGACCAACATGTTGATTTGATCTCCAACCTTCCTACACCCCATTCTGATCAAGCATCAACAGGATGCAGTGGAACAAGTTTGATGGACAGAGACCCCACTGCACAATCCAGAGTACCCAAAGGATCCAACGTCCTGGTTCCAGACCCCATAGGACACCCTGAGAGGTGCTCTTGTCCATGTCCAATGGTTCAGAGCATAAGGGGGACCAACACAATATTCGGCAGGTGGTCATAATGTTATGGCTGATCGGTGTGTTTGTTTGAAGAGAAACTTCATAGACCTGTATATTCTCATGGAAACAACAGTGTATAGTTACAACTAAGTCATTTTAAGGCATGAAGGTATGATTTTCATATAAAAAGCTTCTACATATAGGACTCTGCTACACAGAGATGAGTCTTTAGCAGTTTAATCAAAGACCATAAAGGGACTTTGTTAAAAACAAAAACACAATATCCAACTTCACTTTTCCAGTTCTGGAAAGAAAAGGGCCTGCAGAGTAACTCTCAGTCTCCAAAAAAGACTAAAGACCCAGCTCTTCACTGAACACCTTTGCACTTGACAGACTGCAAAAAGCCAAATAATAGCAAAAAAGGGTCCTATAACACTTGAACTTGTTTTATGGCACTTCTCTCCAGACTAGATCCTTGCTTGTGTTGTATCTACTCTCAGATGTACGCTGCTTTGTATAAAAGCGTCTGCTAAATGAAATTGAAGAATGGTAGAAGTAATGGAACTCACTACAAGAAGTCTGCTGTTTTTAGAGTATCTGCAATTGTACATACATCACTGAAAGCTCGCATCACATTTGTAGATTCTTAGTCATACTTACTTGGATTAGACAGTTACTCATTCAAATCTGAAATTTGCCAATTGAAAAGTCTCGCTCCACTCAGGGTCCCCTTACTCTTATTCTTCTGTTTTCTATGTCAGGCCAGTCAACTCAGCCATGGCGCTGACTGCTTATTTGGCTCCTGATGTGTCTTCCATCATATCAGAAACATCATATGGGAAAATTAGGAAGATAAAAACTTTGATTTTCACAGCTGCTCAAGACAAAACCCTACAATTCCTTGAAACTGAGCGAACCGCTGATGGCTTGTGATAGGGTCAGAAGCTTTCAGAACAAAAGAGTAAACAGACCTTGAGTTAGGATTGTTTTGTCAACTGATGTTTCCAAGGACAAGAATCAACTGTCAAGCTTATTTGTTTAGCTCATTTTGTTAAATGAATACACAGTTTGGGAGAGTAACCCACTCTATATGCGTCAAAGAAAAGTAATGAGAAAATAATAATTTCATACTGACAAAAAGACACAGTGCACACTCTCACAAGTCGGTAATGTCTTCCAGTTTCACCCACATAAACACACACAAACAAAACACTGAGATGATGACCGTAAAATCAGTGACTCTCAGCAATAATACGTGATTAGAAAAAGGGAGTGATGATGCTGTTAGGATACAATCACTCCCTGGGGACACACACGGCAAAGTGTAATGCAATGAGTAAACACATACAAGGCCACACATTTAAACACAGGAAGGTCACAACCAGTGAGCCTCAAAGCACAAAAACAGCTACCTTTGCCACATAAATCACATCACAGGAAGAAGTATTGTTATTTTTTTGTCAAAGGGAAGTCTATTCACTCAATGAAATTACAGCTTGTAGCACATGAAAGACATTTCTGTTGGAGTAATTATGATTTATTAGGACAATTTAGGTAAAAATCTTATGCAACCAAATGGATCGAATGATTTAAAAACCTGAACTATTGACTTTACTGAGGGTTCATGACAGTCAGTTTCAGGAAAACATTCGCCAGCATTGTATGTGCTGTAGGAAGTATCCCATTTAACCCTCTAGGAAAAACATTAAAGGCAGAAACGTAGGTTTTAATGGCACATAATGTTCTGCTTTTCGGAACATCCTCTCTACATGGGCCGAGGGTTTTAGCAGATAAACCATGTGTGTGTTTTGGCAAACAGGAAGCGTTGGCAGGACAAAATCAATTTCTTCCCACCTTGTCTGTGAGAACGAAGCGCACGTGTGCATTGTCTCACAGATGGACTGGAAGAGAGCGACACGGGGGAAGTCAAACTAAAAGCTTGTGTGCATGTGTGCCAGCGAGCAGGGAAATTAGTTCCATGCCACACACACAACACACACACTTCACGCACTTCTTCCATCATGCCAGTTCATAACAAATGTGGAGGGAGAGGAAGAGAGAGGAGGAGGAGGAGGAGGAGGAGGAGGAGGAGGAGGAGGAGGGCGGGATGGAAAGACCTTCCACGGAGTGAATGATGTCAATAACACACAAAGCCTGAGGGGAGAGGGCTGGGTAATTGTTGTGTGTGTATCTGGGGGTGCCTGCCGTACAGTTTCTTTTGTGTTTGCCTGCCTTTTGTTTGTGTCCACGGGTGGCAAGGGACATGCTGTCATGCTCCTTCAGCCCTGCCCCTGTGACAAGCTGTGTATTTGTGTGTGTGTGTGCGTACACGTGTATGTGTGAATGTATATTGTGTGCGTGCGTGGGTGTTTGTCTGTGAAATCCTGTGCGTGCCAGTGGGACTGCGTGACTCAGGTTGTGAGAAAACAAGTGCATGTCTGTTGGAGAGAGTGTGTACCGGGAGTTACTGGTGTACGAACAGGATTCAGAAGTTGTCCCATGTGTTCTGCTGATGTGTACATGTATGTGTGTGGAGACATAGAGGGATGCTCACAATAAAAATAGCATTCGTATTAAAATGCTGTTAAATTACTATCAAGCTACAACAGGTGCAGTAACTGTTTAATCCTTCATTCAGTTTGCTTTTTACAATTTCTCCTTCCTCCCCATCACTACACTGACCTTACGTTTCACTTCACTGACTGTGCTGCTTGGTTTCAGTCGAGGCAGTGCCCCCTCTCGTCTTTTTTCTCCACCTAACACCCCACCGCTATTCCAGGACTCCAAACTCCTCCCTGCTCCTCTTCCATCTGTGCCCCAGCCTTTGTCTTGGTCCGTGGAGGCAGGGGAGGGTCGAACTGTGTTTGGGGAGGTTGAGGAGCGAGTAAGAGGTAGCCGAGCTTGACTAGGGAGATGGAAATTCTTGCTCCCTGGGGGTGTGTGTGTCTCCGTGGGGTCTGGAGGAGGCCTGGAGGAGCCCTGATGAGACGCGAGGGATCGCAGGCCAAACAGCTCCTGCTGAGCTTGAGACAGCGCAGCGGTCAGCTCCTCCCTCTCCTCACACTCCCTCCTCACTGTCTCCTGGAGTAACGCCACCTGCAGGGCGGCAAGGGAAAGAAACATAAAAATATACTCCTAATTCACTGTATTGAGTGTTTCTTTAAGCTGATTTATTTTTAACTTTATTTATAAAAATCTCTACCAGCTTAACAAAATTAGTTAATTTTCTTTTGAAGAAATTTCCACATGTACATCAATATTAACCTAATCTCTATCAGAGAGCCGGAGTCAGGATGTAGTTAGTCCAGCTTAGCCTAGTTCAAAAGTCAGACCACCAGCACCACTAAAGCTGACTTATTTACACAGCATGTGTCATTTGATGTTTAATCTCTACATGAACAGAATTGCAAAAATGCCAATTTATGGATTTATGGGGAGTTATTTGCTGGAAATCTGAGAGCATATCTGAGGGGTGTACTATGGAGCAAGATTAATGGGTTCGTGGCAGCATGCAAAGCCCTAAAGACGGATTTAGGTGACTCTCTTTTAACCTGCTGGATCACCATGGTAACTGATGCTGCACAGCTAACCTGCTCCGAAACAGGTTCGGTGTTTGCCTTCGAACTCAGCTGTAAGATATGCCGCACTTTCTCTCTCGGAGTGATTCAGTTTCTCAGTAGAGGGAAAACGTTATCTCTGCAAACCTGTTGAGTCATACGTTAGTAATCCCACTGAACGAAGCCGTGCTGTGACAGTAGGGAAACTGTATGCGCCACCTGCTATGGGAACCTTCAAGGGTACTTTAAAAAAAGCTCTTGGCCTCACTAGAAAACATCACAGAAGAAAGATTGTTCTTGCATTATTTTTAGTCTCCTTTAACTTCAGTGCACTTGGTCTAGTGATGTTCAAGGTTTGCTTTCCCTTCACGATAGAAGGTCACATCCTGGAATTTGGGAAACAGGAGTCAGACAGTGCAGGTTGGGTGAGTAGGTTAAATGAGGCAGTAGTTCAAAGCCACATCAGGCTGCTTGTACCACCTGTGCTTTGTGGACGGACATTTTTTTATTGTTTCAAACGATCTAGACAGTGATATAAGGCTTTATAGTATACAGTTATACACCAAAATGAGAGTTACATCCTTTGTTTCAAGATGAGGTCGAGAACGTTTTGAAGTACCTTTGTATATGCATTCAGGTGGAGACGCAAAAACTACATTAATATGTTTTTATGCTTGGTTCTGATTTTCTGTGAAGTCCGTTTTGTACTGCTGTCATTGCACCTGACTGAACACAGATCAGAAAATTGATTAATCAATAGGTATTTATCACAAAGGACATTCAATCAACATCATTAATTTCAGTTTGGCTTGACCTCTACTTCATTACAGGACAGTGTAAGACCTTAGTCCAGTTTCATACTTAATAACTGAAGTTTCAAGTTTACACTAAGTTTTAGTTTCAAGCTATACTGAGAGTGCACTAAGTTGTAAAATAAATATATTTACTTACATGATGAACAAGCCATGTATTGCATAGAAAACTCACTATGTCACAGTTGCTTTGTAATACGTCCCTCTAGCAAATGGGGATAAACAGATTTAATGATGCCCTGTGCAGTTCTTTCGTAAACAAAGCTTCTGCCAAACATGTGTAATGCCGACTCATGAAACATCTCCCACACCAATTTTCTGGACACTGGAAACCTGCATTTCATCCATGATTGCTACCTGAAGCTAGCAGCCTCTTTGACAGCTTCCTGCCACCTTCTATGTCACTGAACAGGTCAGTGCAATAATGTGCAACCTTTGAAAGGAACTACACACACACACATGTGTTCTTGTGCTCAGGCGCGTAAAAAAGAGACAAAATGGGGTCCATTTGTGAGAACATTGCTTAAAAGCTTTACTAGTGGTCAAAGCCTTCACAACAAACCTGTAAGTCTTTGTCATGAAAGTCAAAGTGTAAGCCGTAGGGAGATAAGCATGCTTGAAAGAGAAGGAGGGGGTGTAAGAAATGGAGGCAACTTGCCACATCAATCTGAAAATCTATTTTGTCACAGGTGCAGCACAAAAGGTGACCATTCAGAGCGACTCAATGACACTGAGAAACTGGCACAGTCAAAGAGACTCGGTCAGCAAGACCCAACAGGCAAGCTACCCTAACACTGTCACAGCGATATAGTATTAACAGCACAACGTGTAACACACACAGCACAGTATGATGCACTACACACATACAGTACAAACGGTGTATATGAAAATTACCAACTGAAGTTTCAGTGTTCATTTCAACAAATGCTTTAGAAAATGTTTTGTAAAAAAAAAAACATGGCAGCAAGGATCCAAAAAATACATTAAGAATGTTAAAAGACTCTAATGGGTAATATCTGTAAAATAATAATTTTTTAGGTGATTTAAATACAGTAAGACAAATAATTACTTTTTAAAACTGTCAGCATGTAAAAAATACATGTTTCTGCAATTTTACTATTTAATTCAATGCAATTCAATACTTCATTGTCATTGTCATAATAGCGCAGTTATAAATAGCAGCGAGATAGCATAGATCCATCCATCCATTATCTATACACCACTTAATCCTCTGTAGGGTCGCAGGGGGACTGGAGTCTATCCCAGTCAACTCGGGCGAAGGCAGGGGACACCATGGACAGGTCGCCAGCCTATCACAGGGCTACATATAGAGACAGACAACCAAGCACACTCTCATTCACACTTACGGACAATTTACAATAATCAGTTAACCTCAGCATGTTTGTGGACTGTGGGAGGAAGCCGGAGAACCCGGTGAGAACCCACGCATGTACAGGGAGAACATGCAAACTCCACACAGAAAGATCCCAGGTATCCCAACTGGGATCTTCTAGCTGTGAGGTGACGCTGCTAACCACCGAGCCACCATGCAGCCCGATAGCATAGATATTATCTATAATTTAACATAAATAGGAAAATCAGTAAAATAACAGTAGAAAATAATTTTTCTATTTTTCAATCCTTAACACATAGTTGTCCTTCAAATACTGGAAAATATCTGCAAAATAATAATTTTTTTAACTGATTTAAATGTAGTCAAACTGTATAAATTTATGGTCACAGATTGTACAAGAACAAATTACTATTTCTAAAAATACAAATTTTTGATACGGACATGATGCACAGTTTTGATCTGTTTTTTATTTTAGTTTTTTATAAGTTATTATCTGTAATTTAGCAAAACAGGGCAAATCTGTGGAAAAAATTCAAAAACTGTTCCAAAACAATCATTTTTTTAATATACTGCACTTGGAGATAAATTGTGCAGATACAAATTGATAAATACACAAACATAAAGTTTGTTTCCTCCAAAATCACAGAACAGTGTGAAACACGCTTTGGGTGGAATGCATCACGTGTTGAAAGGTAGCCAGAATGTGATTCATTATAGTGTTTACATTGTCAGGTCTACTGACAAATAAAGCCTCTTCCACTAAATCAAGTCTGATGAAAAACAAACTGCCGCTGTCATTATGTGACAGCCGCACAGAAATAGCTGCTCACTTTACGCTCCGGGCCAGAGTTTAAAAATAAAAAGCCATTCTTTCAAGGGCCTCCATAGTTTTTCTCATGATTTTACATGCATTTCCCACCAATATGCCGCATGGCCATAAATACTGCTCACTGGCTCATTTAATTACAAACATGTGCCATTTGAATGGTTTACGCCATTACAACCATCTGCTGTTTGATAACAGACACGTGTTGTATGCATCCCAAAATGGCTAAGTGACAAATCTAAACGCTAGAATCTGACAGATACTTAAAGAGAGATTCAGGCAGATTCATAGTGTAATTAACACCACACAAATCCGAAGTCAGTGACCCTCACATTTGGCACATTTGGGCTTTTGACATAACAAAAAAAGTGGTACTACTGGGGCGATGCACTGACTGTGTGGCTTCTGTTGCAGATTTACTACATTCTAATTATCAGATCAAAAAAAGATAAACCACTCTGCTCACATCACGAAAAAATTAGACTTCTGCTGAACAACAGGCACGTCGGCTACAAGTGATAATGACAGAATAATGGAAAAAAGGCAAAGAAGCTCAAGAAGAAGGCTCACAAAATCAGCGACTCAGTTACACAACAACATATTTATAAAGTTTGCTAACATTAGCTACTGGCCATAGATTTATTCAGGGGTTTACTTTATTGCTTTTCAGTGTCTTTTCTCATTTGTTGGCTCAAAAATGAGAAGAGAAAATCCTGAGCTTCCAGCAGACACACCTCTAGTCTAGGCTACTATAATTAGTTTCCCTGGTGTAGCCACTGGTCTGTATCGCTGATTATTTCCACACGATATCAGATGAAACACCCAGATTTAGTCAACCTGAACTGCCAGGTGAATAAAATGAAACCACAGTGCTGTAAAATGTGGGGTTTTTCAGACCACGTTGATTAAATATAGGGCGGAACATGCTGGTGTGTTTTTTAACCCTTAATATTCTCACTAGCTGCACTGTACATCAAACATTCATGAATCCATCAGTTTCACCAGAATGATACGTGACACTGTGTAAACAGCTCATCTCTTGGCAGCACGGAGGAAGATTAAAGGTTAGGGGAAGCGCCAAAACATACAGTATGCTCACTTAATGAGAGATGTGTGTGTTTTGAAAGTGAAATATGCACTGTATCCCTCTCCTGCAATGAGTTAGTTAGTTGTGTGTCTGACTGTCTGCCTGCCTGTGTGTGTAAATGTTGGTTTATTTGTGGCGAACATGTTCTGTGCTCAGTAAAGGAAACCCCCAGTGATGCAGAACACATAATAAATGTATCCGCTCTGTTGCATTCATATTTTGTGTATAATTCTCTATATGCATCTATAATTGTCAGCATATGTCCATGTGTTAATAGGCGCCTATTTGCCACAATACCCATTTTCCATGTGTAGCGTGTCACACCTTATGCTATTGTATGCAATTATAGTGAGAGTGTGTGTGACAGTTTGCACACACGTGTTGGGCAACTTCCTTCTGGTGTGTGTATGAAAGACTTGGAGTGTGTGTGTGTGTGTGTCTCCTTCCTGCCTGTTTATATGCAGGCATGTGTTAGATCATGTAAGCATGTGTGAGAGTGTGTGTGTGTGATGTCGTGCATGCCAGTCTAGCTGTAGAGAGAGAGAGAGAGAGACAGCCATCATTAGGGGCTCCTAGTGAGAGCAGGATTACAGGGCTATTAGATGGAAGTCACACGCAAACTCGCAGAACCCCGGCTTTTAATCTAACACTGTAAAACCACATTCCACTGGCAGCACACACATAAAATACACTCAAGGATCAGCGTATACAGTATGCCGAGGTGCTTATAAGGCTTGCGCCGAGAAGGTTTTGCACACCCAGCTGCACACATGCACATAAAACACGCGTATGCACAAACAGGCAGGCGCAAAATTTTTGACCTTGCGTGTGTTGTGCGTCTCCAGTGCTTAGCGGGAGGTTAAAGGTCGGGCGTCTTTTCCCCCCAGACACAGTGACCTTTTCCGCTTGTCCTGGTCAACTGCAACAAAGCCACAGACAGAGAGGAGGGGGAGGGAGACCAGAAGAGACAGGGAGGCCGCTGAGAGTGACAGAGACAGACAACATAAAGAAAGACAGGCAGAGTTTGGGTCGGGGAGGGGGGCAGAGAGGGAAAAACAAAGCCAAGCAGTGAGGAGGAAGAGCCATCCAGACTGAATGGGGCACCACCTGTGTGTGTGAACATAAGTCTAATGTGCGTCCACGTGCACATGTAAACGCCTATTTCCTGTTTTATCTCCATAAAGCCTCAGCCATTGAATGAAAGAACAGCATCTGCAACACTATTGTTACGTTTTGCTTTACTTCTGTCAGTAAAGCCACTGGTACATAGGCGAGAAAAGGGAACACATGTAACATGAAGTTTAATAAACATGACAGTTTATCTCCCTCCACACAGGCTTTACAGGCTTGCTAAAAAAGGACACAACTGTTGCTTCACTGAAATTCTTTTGGCATTTGGCTTGGACTTCAAATCATAAATTTAATCATTAACACACTGTCATATGGTGGGAAATGTTGTACTTTTGGTGCAGTTTTGACCTGATTTTTTTGTTGTCCAGGCCTAAAATGACTCCTTCATCCCAAGAGATTGATTATTATTTTGCTCTCTGGGAAATTGCCGGGTGAAAGGTCACTGATGTGCTCCATCACTTGCGGAAAATGGCCAGACGTTGCAACAGTATCTTAGCAACGGAGTGATATCACAAGGTCACGATCAAAAACCAATTATCTCTAGGCAACCTACACACGCGCACACACACACACACACACGCACGCACATGCACATGCACTCACACACTAACATTTACAGATCAATAGAAGTTTTATAAAAAAGACGATAAAAGACTGGGTTTGAATTAGATAAGAGGTGGGAGAGATCATTAGAGACTGAGATGAAGAACAGAATAAAAAAGGGTAATAATGCAAAGAAAGAAAGAAAAAAGAAAAGCAATCTAAAGGGATTATACTGACTGATCTGCTTTAACTTTAGCACAGTAAAAAAATGGCCCCTTTAAATTAGATGAGAAAGAACAGAAAGACAAGGGTGGCGGGGGGAAGGAGCTGCTGTGCTGAAGGTCCACGAATGACATAAAAGAGCATGTCAGCTGTGAAATTGGCATCAGGGCACCTTGAACTGGCTGAACCTATGCGGACAGGCACTCTGAAAGGCAGGCAGTTAAAGAGACAGTGGGTGGACAAAAAGGGAGGGCTGTTAGAGCGCTGTCAGGCTGCAGCGCTACAAAGCTCAGCTGAATGAATGAGAGAGGGAGGAGGTGGAGAAGGGACATGAAGTGATCAAGGAGCGATGACAAGAGGACAGGAGGCGTCGACCTGACTTGCTGACCTTCGTAGAGAACTGAAGGATCTCTGTTAATGACTTTCCTGTGATTCTGACTTGTGCTTTGAATTAGAAAATTGAAAATTTAACAGAAATTAACAGAAAGACCTCTTTCTTTTTGCAGCCTTTAATGGATCTTCAGTGGTGGAACAAAATGGATAGTACAGTTGGTTTTGGATTCTGGCATGCAGTGTATTAATAAACTGTTAAAGGAGAAAAACAAAACAAAATACTCTGAAGAACCTTTTTCTCTCTCATTTATTATCCCACTGGTAGCGCTTGAATTTTTATCGTCAATTTTAAAAGTGAATGTGATTTCATTTATGTTTCCTTCAGCTCAGTCATGTGCTTCTATTAAAGATTTTAACATTTTAAAGCAGCACTGACAAATATTTTTTTTTAGAATATCTTAAAGCTGCAATGATATTTTTTTTATTATTGTTTTAAAACTGCACTGACAAATATTTTTTTATATTATTTTAAAACTGCACTGACACATATTTTTTTTATATTATTTTAAAACTGCACTGACAGATAACTTTATATATATATTTTTAAAGCTGCACTGACAAATATTTTTACATTATTTAAAGCTGCACTGAAAAATTTTAAAATATGCACTGACAAATATTTTTACATTATTTAAAGCTGCACTGAAAAATTTTAAAATATTTTTAAAGCTGCGCTGACAAATATTTTTATATTATTTTAAAGCTGCACTGAAAAGTATTTTTTGCATTATTTTAAAGCTGCACTGACAATTTTTTTTATCTTATTTTAAAGCTACACTGACAAAAAAATTAGATTATTTTAAAGCTGCACTGACAATTTTTATATTATTTTAAAGTTGCACTGATACATTTTTTATATTATTTTAAAGCTGCATTGAAAAATTTTTGTATTATTTTAAAGCTACACTGAAAAAAATTATATTATTTTACAGCTGCACTAACAAATATTTTTGTATTATTAAAGCTACACTGACAAAAAATTAGATTATTTTAAATATGCACTGACAATTTTAAATATTTTTTTAAAGCTGCACTGACAATTATTTTTAATATATTTTAAAGTTGCAATGACAAATATTTTTTGTATTATTTTAAAGCAGCACCAACAAATAGTTTTGTATCAACAGTGGATGAGACTTCTTTTTGTAATTTAAAAAGTGCTTCTCGCACAGAGAAATCACCTGATCTGCAGTTAATCTCAGCATCTATGGAACCCATTACCAACTTTCAGTTCACTGTTTTGGTTTAACAGGTTACAACTTCAGTGTTTTGGGTCGGTCACGCAGCTCTCAATAACCTTTTTTTTTAGCTACAATGGGAAGTTGTTCTTTAGAAAAAAAAAGCTCTGAAAAAACCCAATGACTGCTTCCTGTAAAGTATCAAATGGCAAATATGCACAGCTAGCAACAAAATAGAGCATCAAGTAGATAAAGAAAAAGTACTAAAAAAAACTGGAGAGCATTACAGAGCAATGTTGTTTTTCTTCTTTTTGCCATTGTCTTGTTTTTTGTCATCTTATTTAGTTTCTTTATTCAAGTTAAACACTTTCTTTTTAATTACACCATCCTTGATACCTTGGCAATATTGTTAATCTGATATTCATGTCAATAAAGCACACACTGAATCGAACTGAACTGAATTACTGGACTTACTTTCACCAGGTTATAAAGAAGCACCCCCCTCTATAATTGCTGCTCCAAGCCTCTTTGAGGTCTAATACATTATCTATGTAGATAAGTTTAATAATGTGTCTGTGTTGTGTTTGAGCCCAAATGACAAAAGATAAAAAATTTGTGGACCAATTTCATCATAAGTTTTTGCCATAAATCCCATCATTATGAACTAAACAAGAGAAAAAAGAAATGGACAAAAGAAGTACTGGATAAAGATGCAGGATAAAGAATATTCTTTTTTTTTTTAAAAGTAAAGCTACTGCAGGCAGAACTCTGGAAACGGAAAATAAAAAATAAAACAAACACTCACACAAAAAAACACTGCAATATGAAAAAACCGAAACCAATTGACCACAGGGGTATTCAAGTGTGCAAAAGTAGTCAAGATAAAGGTCAACATGTACTTATGGCTTTACAAGGATTCAAATCCCACTCTCCTTAAAGAAAGTCCTTTATTTGTTCCACTGCCCACTGCAGACTTTGTTTTTCTGAATCCTGAAAACAGAGTCAAGAGGAGGTGAAGAAGTCTAGTTTCCTCTAAGACCACTTGAATTACAAAAAGCTGGAATTCCTGGCCAATAGTGGGAAAAAATACTGCCTACTCCAGCTTTAATTAAAAGAGAAAGTTGAGCTAAAGGGCTGACATGAGGCACATCCCTAAAATGAGATGCTTGTGTAGGATTGTGTTTACGTCAGTGCAGACAGTTGAGGTGTGTTGTGACATCTCCCATGTGTCGACAGTCACACAAACAGACATACACACATTCACACAGTGTGTCTAGCAAAGTCACTCTTTCTCATCACTTTAGGAAGCCGTCCTTCCTGTCCTGTCTTTGTTCTTCCTCATACAATTTGCTCCCTCGGTCTCTTTCATTCACTACCCCATTCACTTGCATACACAGTGGCCTTCCTTCGCTCCTTTCCTCCCTCCGAGCTCTTTCTATGTACGCCCCATCCTGCTTCCTCTATGTACTGCTTCCATCTTTTCACGTTTTACTTCACAATTTAATTCAGCTCCATTTGGATGGTGCTGGCACAGACATCCATCACTGCACACTCTACTGCCAAAGCAAATATGAACTCTGTGTGTCTCTGGCTCTCTCCCTCTCCCTCAATCTAATACTCTCTCACTCACTTCCTTGCGCTGTGATCACACTCTCACAAACACACACTCTTTAAATTTAATCCAGCCCTGTCTGAATAGCACTGGCACGGAGACACATTGGCGGAATATATGAAGCAAATGCAAATCTCTTTGTTCTCGCATGCACAGTGACTGCTTTTTCTGTCTCTCCTATTCGACTGAACACCACGGAATTGACAAACATTAGGAACACACATGTGGAGACGATCACACACCTCCTCTTGTAGTTCAGCATTCGTCTCGGCTTGGCTCAGCTGTAGTGCCTCCTGTTGGTGTATCTTCTCCTGCCTGCTCCTCCTTTCCTGCTGCAGTTCCTCCTGCAGCTGTTGTACCTGAAGCTCTTTCTCCTCCAGCTAGAGAGGAAGATTATATAAAGAGAACACTTGTGTTTCTCTTTGTGGGTCATGCTTATCACTTGTAACGCACATGTGACATCTCAGATGCCACATGAAACGGTGCTACTTTGGCATTTTGCTTATACACTGACTCATCCAAATGTGCTGCAGGGATTACAGGGAAATCAAGATGACAAGTTCAAAACCTTCAAGGGTTTCTGTGTCATATGTTGAGGACAGCATGTTTGCTGTGACCTTGTCTAGACTTTGTGCAGGAAGTGGGCAAGGAGGGGAATTTGCAGTGACAGACAGAGTGGGAGCTAAAGGGGTTGAGGTGGAACTTAGCATTTTACTACACTGTGGAAGTCCATTGCTTGTTGAATCTTAAGCCTGTTGAAATGTCCTTGTCTTCTGTTGTTAGTCAGACAATGAGCGGTTATACTGTGGGCGGATATGTATATTTCAGGGTGTGGGAAGCCTGCTCACCTATGTGTCATTGTTTTCTGCTGTCTCACCTCCACTGCCTGGATTTAAAATCTGAGAGAGCGCTCTGACATGGTCTCCCTTCCTTCTTTATTCCCCCACACTAACCATATTATTATCTGTGCTGTCTGCATTCAAGTGTTTGTTCCAATAATGCTGAAAGCATGCAAGGGAAAAAATCACACACATAAAATAAGCAGAAACTCTGTGATGTAGGCTGATCAGACAAGCTCCTGGAGGCAGTTGCCCCAGTTGTAATCTAAGCGTTTCCTAGGTCATGATTTGCATATAACTACATTAAATCAGGTTGAACCACACAAACTAGTTTTACATAGCTCTTAAGTGTTACTAATCATTTGAACCTAGATGTAAAGGCTACACAGTTGATAACCAGCTGCTTCAAACAAGAATTATAAAAGCAACATGTCGCATCGGCTAGTTTGAAACTCGCTAGTGGTCATAAAGGTCTTAAGAAGGAATCCTAGTACCTAAGAAGGACAATTCTGGAAAATGTAAAGTCACAAAGAGAAGACAAACAAGCAGAAAGACAGACATACAGGGAAATAGTAAGGCCAAAGGAGAACAGACAAGGAAACAGATGGTAAATTACAAAAGAAAACATAAGAATAATAAAAATATACTGAGCGAAACACATGCTCTGTCCTATTCTCTGCAACGTCAGAATGATCTCTCTCCATGCCATCTGTTCTGATACTTCCTCAAAACACAGTAAATGAAATTAAAGGTGTGAAGAGAAAGAGGCAGGAAGATCAACAAAAGAGGGCAATGAAAAAAACTTGGTATCATAGATAGAAGTATTATTTATATAACGTAACATGATGTATTCAGTGGTCATTCTCAGCTGACAAGTATTCACCTTCTGCTGTAGCTTTGAGTTGTCTTGCTGGTACTGTAGAAGCAGCAACTGGTTCTTCTCCCTGTCGATTGTCAGCTCTAACTCCACCTCCCTGCAAAGCTCCTCCATCTGCTCCTTCAGGTGCAAAGCATGCTGGGATCTCTGCTCTTCTAAGGCAGCAGACAGCTACAAAATCAGACAAAAACAAAGGATACGTTTACACAAGTCCCGTTTACTTGTGCATGAAAATGACCACACAAAATACTGCACATGTGCTGTAGTACTGGCAATTAAAACACAGAAATGCTTCACTAGTGACAATAAAAAGTCATTTTTTATCATGAGAAACATTATTGTACATATAGTACATGATGAAAACTCCAAGCAGTATTTGAGTCTAGGCCACATCCTAAGGCCTGTCTCCAAATCAGAGTTTTAAAAGAGACCATGAAGCGTTGATTTCTCCGTGATATAAACAGGAAGGAGGAAGGTCACACAATGCTTTGTCAGTGCAACAGAAAGAGAGAGGCAGAAAGACAGTGTAGTAGGTGTAGAACACTGGAAATACATCTAATGAGGAGAACCTTGGTAGCTGAATGGTACATGAACATGCAACATGTGCTGCTTTACCCCACAAGATCTGACTGGGACCTGCGTTATATTTCATGTTTCTCCCTTTGTCTCTTGTCCACCTCTTCACTTCTGAAGGCAAATATACACATATTGTTATGGCTCTCTAACCTTTTAAAACACATCAGTGCTAACCTTAAATCAAAGGCTGTTTGATTCATTGTGTCTGATCTCTAAAAGACACATCTGATAAATATTCATTTGTTCCATATTGTGTTGCGTGCCACTGGTGATACAAGTTCAAAATAGAAACAATGCCTCAACCCTTATCATAATAAGCGATAGGGGCTCTGGTCATGCAAAGCTTTGTTAGTGAGTGTGACAATGATAGCAGCGTGACTGGCCTTCACATCACTTTCTCGCAGTCAGAAAATGAATTGTTGGGGGACATAAAACATTAGTTTTGGCTCTGAACAGAATGGGGCCAAAGTTGCACGTGACATTTTTTAGTCAGGCTTGGCCAAGGCCACCTTGTTTTCTTCCCACCAGCACAAGAGATCAGACGAACTGAGTGTCAGCGCTACGGGCTCCGACCGACACGATTGTGTGTGTGTTTATCTGTGTGTGCGCCTGTGTGCATTTGTGCCTGCAAGTGTGAAAAAAAGGAACAGTGGATGTGGGTGTCAGAGGGGAAAAAAAGGCAGATTGGCGTGTGAAAATGTGTATATTTGACCCTGTGCGTGCGTGTGTGTTATGGTTTTGGTTTGAGAGACTGTGTGAGAGACTAAGATTGCGTGTGTTGGACCAAATGAGAAAACACCACTTCCTCTTTGCTGGGTGAATGTACGTGTGAGGAGCATGGATGGTTTGTGTCTGTATATCCTTTTGTGTGTGTGTGAGTGTGTGTGTATGTGTGTATGTACACAGCTGTCGTTTGTATTTAAAAAGTGCACCAGAGTGACCACTTCCTTTTCATGGGTATAAACCCCTTGTGAGATCAGGAAGCTCAGAATGAACAATAACCTGCGTGGATGTGTGTGTGGGAACGTCTGAGTGTCTATGCAGTGTGTGTCAGTGTCTTCGCATGCATGTGCATCGATGTGTGTGCTCAACTGTTCTACAACATGTGAAATTTTTATATCGACACTTTTTACAGATCTGAAAAACTCGGGCTTTAGTAGTGCAATGCCTCCAGCAATCCCAGAATTCTTTACAATGTACAACTGAGCAGGAGAATAAAACTAAAATAAAAGAACAGAGCAGAATGGGCCTCGATAGACACAGAAAGTGTTTCAGATGTTTTCAACTCAGCCGTCTCACGGAACAGACAAGCTTCCATTTCATCAAGTGTATTAGTCCACACTGACTCAGAGACTCGTGCCTCAGCCTGGGATCCCTCAGATTTGTTATGCTTCCAGCATTTTTTTCTCCTGGTGCACTTAGTGAAGTGTTTTGCCCACACGAATCTCCAGCTATTTATATATTCTGAACACATTAATAGTATCTGCAATGTTTAATCAGGGCTCCCAAAGTCTGTATCCCTTTTGACAAGCTTTCTGGTTTCAGTTAAACAATGCATAACAACAATGTTGATTTCTTCATGTATGAAAACTATATTCTTCTGGTAAAGTTCTCCTGCTAGTGGTGAAAACAGACTGTCCAGCCATTCTCCTTTCAGCTCCTTCAGAGCTGTGCTGCTGACAGACAGACAGCTGGATCTGATGACCGCGATGGCTGAAGGGAGGTCGGAGCGGATTTGACGGACCAAACGCTTAGGTAGCACTTTCGCAATCCTCACATCTCCCTTTGATGAGAATTCCCAGCAAAAGACAAACTTCTAATCTGTTTAGAGAAATTCTTTCAAGAGTTTCACTTTGATCACTGCGGCCAAAATTGCTCGATGACAGAGCGGGTTTCCTGTGATGCAAGTTGTGGGGTTGAATATGTCCTGAATGTGAAATAGAAAATGGGTAGTGGTGAAGTTTAAGTGCAAAATCAAGTAAAATGTAGTACTATGGTGCAAAATGGAAGCACTGTGTTCTGTAGGACTTTATTCTGTTATAATTTACTCTTTCACAAATGCTTAACAACCTCAATGTTCTTAGGAATGGGAACACCACTATTAAATATATGTCAGTTTTTCTTATACAAAAAATAATTAGTAAAAAAAATACAAGTGGCACAGAAACAAAAACTAAAACAGTAATTTAATTTCTTTCATTGCTTTTGGTGACATGTCCTCCTTTGTTGTGACGTACAGCTAAACCTCAGTAACTCTTGTCGCCAGACAGGCAGACAGGCAGACAGTTCAAGACACACTATTGCACTGTTTGACTAATAAAAGACAGACTGGTTTTGTGCGTGTTCGTGTGCTCGTTTGTGTGTTTAGTTTATCTGGTGTTAAACAGACTGGTGGTCTTGGAGCCTCATAATCTCATCCACATTGTGTGTGTCAGGATTCTCCCTATTAAACTCCTCTGAACTGTGACAATGGCTTGGATGCTTTCCTAAGCGTCTGTTTACTTCAACGCACTGGAGCTAAATGTCTGCCAGTCATACACTGATACACACACACTCAGGGAAGTTTTGATTTGTTTGAGTTCATCATACATAATTATAACATGACATCATGTGCATTACATCTGGGCAATAAGGCTAGACTGGTGAAGCTGTTTGTTGGCTACAAGGTTGTCAGGGTCTTTAATGACTATCTGCTGATGCTGCATCCAGGCTAGAGTTTATTTTATCATACTAGTATCATTTTTTCTGCATAATTCAGCTGCACAGTTAAAAAAATTCTGTAATGTTCAAGAACAGAACATGTAGGTAAACTGAGCATGTTGGGCAGCTGCTAAGTTGCTCATGGTGCCGTGTTGTTGTGGTGTATTAAAGCGGGAAAACAGGAGATTTTTAGCAAACAAAAAGTTGGAATGGATGTGGCTTTATATGGCAAATACCCATCCATGAAATAAAACACCTGGATCGCTCAAAGTGGCTGAGAGCACACCTAAAATGCTGTTTAATCATTAGTAACAGGATTGTTATCGTTATAATTAAAGAATTACCTTGGTGGCCAGTTCCCGCCCGTGGTCTTCCTTCATCTCGGTCAGGACTCTGCCATGAGAGTCTTTAAGAAAATCCCTGTAAACACAAAAACAACACACACGCTGACACATTAATTCATTTAAATATTGTGTTTCGTAATTAAAAAAAAAAGACTGTCAACATTAAGCAAGCATGCGCTGTGTACTGGGAAAACAAAAGTAACATCAGGTCAACTGCAACATCTGAGACCATGTTCAAATAGCAACTGCCCTAGGACTAAATAACTCATATTCCCTTACTTGATACAGCCGAAGCAAACAGCCATCTGTTTCTAAAACCAGAGGGGAGACTGCTGCAAATGCCCTAAGATCCCCATATGAGACCAAATAACATGTTCACAGTCACTGGCTGCTTGAGCTTCTTAAGTTTCACAATGACTCCCAGTGCCCTTAAGAGACCCCAGCACAGATAGATAGAAATGCAAAATAATAAATTTAAAAAACCCACAACAAACCATGTCTATATTCCACCGCCAAACACAAAACCACAAAAACAGATTTTCACAAATGTTTTAAAAAATAGCTTGCAACAACACAGGCTGACATTAAATTTTAACTCTGACAGTCAGTGAATGAAGCGACTGAGAAAGTGTAAAACGCTCTCTCTAACACACACACACATACACACACACACACACACGAGACTGCATTAACCATTTTAACAGAGCAGCACTTTCTGCAGTTGAATAGATAAGTACAGTAAGTAAGCCAACATCACATCTCTATCTGTCACGATCCAAAAGGCTCTGATAATATTTACACATGCTTCTCTTTTTTTGACGATCCTCTCAGCATGTCAGGTTGCATAAAGAATATTTAACAAGAAAACTCCTAACGGTCTCTGGGGAGTAAGAAGGAGGGGGAAAAGAGGAAGAGCGAAGAAGGAAAGGAAACATCTGAGAGAGACAAAGAAAGAAAGAAAGAAAGAAAGAAAGAAAGAAAGAAAGAAAGAAAGAAAGAAAGAATACAACCACCCACCAAATACCATATAAAACAAAAAATAAATTAGATGAACACATCTACCAACGTGATTATCATGTAAATCCTTACTTTTAACATAATACTTATGTTCTAAATATAAAGAATAGCACCTCTTCTTCCCCCTTGGTCCTACTTCGATAAATTGCCAGCTTTGCTCTGCCAAACAGGAAGTTCAGCAGTCAACCTTCCTTCTCATGTGAATAACAGTTCAATAAAATGCTCTCTGAAAGATGTCAATAATGTACTGAGTGCTTCAAAAAATTAAAACAGAAAGAAAGAAAGATAGATAGATAGATAGATAGATAGATAGATAGATAGATAGATAGATAGATAGAAAGGAAGAAAACAATCAAACACCATATGAAATAAAAAATAAATTACACTAGCACATCTACAAAATGTGATTTCCAGGAAAATCTTTAAGACAGAAAGAAAGAAAGAAAGAAAAAGAAAGAAAGAAAGAAAGAAAGAAAGAAGAGGAAGGCTACTACTCACCAAACACCACATGAAGCGAAAAAATAAACTAGAATGCACTCAAGCGAGATGCAGACCCTCGCCGGATGCCTTCCTAAACATGGCAGGTAGCCCTGCGACCTTGACCTTTGACCTTTTGACCCCAAAATTAATGGGTGACCAGGGTAGGTCAAGATCAACATCTGTGCCGAGTTTGATTATCCTATCTTTCTTTGTTATCGAGTTATGGTGCGGACATACACACCCACACACCCACATACATACATACATACATACATACATACATACAGACGGACAGACAGACAGACAGTAGTGACTGCCCCACCCACGGCCGACTCCGTCAGCTTGGGTAATTAGACTATTACATCGACAAAAGTGATTTCCAATCTTCCTCAATCTTCCAATTTACGTATTAAGAATTACACCCCTTCCCTCTATCCATTTTTGCTTTTCTACTTCGATAAATTGCCAACTTTGCTCGGCCAAACAGGAAGTTCAGCAGTCAACCTTCCTTCTCATGTGAATAACGGTTCAATAAAACGCTCTCTGAAAGATGTCAATAATGTACCGAGTGCTTTAAAGAAATTAAAACAGAAAGAAATAAAGCAATGAGGTCGACACTGATAGAAACTTGATTGATTTGTTGATCTTTAGTCCGAATATAGGTTGTCATTTCAGCAGCTGGTCTCACTGATAAGATGTGAAGGAGCATAAATCTAAAGCTAGCCAGAGACAAACTGAGGAAGCTGGCTGTTTTTTTTTGCGAGTGTTTATACAATTTGATTCGGCGGAAAAGGCTCTTTGTGAGAACTCTCAAAGAACATCCAAGTATTAGCGAAGAGAACTAATCCTCCAAAAACAGCGGTTGCCCGCAAACAAATGTGAATGTTGGATCTTAGCAACGCCAGTAATTGCATGCAAAGTGGCATGACAGCATTCATACACAGAAACAAAAATTGGCACTGCCTTATGGCACCGTGTGTGAGTTATCTGAGGCCATCCGCACAAGAAAAGTGACTTGTGAGGACACTTGACTCTGTGTATCTGATAGACGAGTAGACGATCTACAGAATAATAAAGAGCAGCAGCTACATTCCATCTCTTCCTAGTCAGGGCAGACACAATATTATTCACTCCACTGGCTCTGGCTAATCACATCAGCCTACTCACCACACACACACACACACAAACAGAGAAAGCACAAAAATAGATGCAGACAGACAGCCATGCATGAACGCTCCCTAAGAGTCGCAAGTTTGATGCCAAGATCCGACTCCCATTTGAATAAAAGGATGGAGTTTTGAGAGGAGGTGTAAGCTAAAGAGGAGCCATCGCTGTGAAGCATTATGAAAGTATCCACCGGAGCGAAAACACTTCTTATAGATATGTTTGGAAAAGTTACCGCGCAGCATGCACACCTCTACGAGACTGAGATAATAAGATTTTGTTGGCCTATTTTGTGAATGTGTGTGTGTGTGTCCAAAGTGCAGACCCTTCAGGAGGGTTTTCAGCTAAGTCGTAGCTGTTGGAAAAAACCCCTGAAAGTGAGGATTTGACAGTTTTATGAAGCGTTTTTAACATGTAATAAACTGCTGATGCATACAATATTTGTGTGTATCTGCATGTGAGTGCTCATGTGTGTGTCCCACTGTCAGATATGATTCCCCACTGACCATCAAAAAAATTAAACCCCTGCAACGGTTGTGTACCAGAAGTTTTACAACCAATTTTGAGCCTGTGTGTGTGTGTGTGTGTGCGCATGTGTGTGTGTGTGTGTTTGTGTGTGTGTGCGTGCGACCCCCCGGGGAGCGTGAGCGTGCAAATTCAGCCCTCAGAAGGAGGTCTGGGGGGATTACAGGGAGGAATGATGGGAAAATCTGGGAGCACTCTCTCATTCGCTCACACGGCAGGCTGCTTTTAAGGACAGGCAAGTGTGTATGCGTGCAGCGTGTGTGTGTGTGTGTGTGTGTGTGCAGTGTGAGCGGCTGCTACCTCATCAAAAGGCACATTCCATTTTTTCCACTTTATGCTGATAGGATCTTTGTGTGCACACGCGGACAAAGGAAGCCGACTTTACTCCAAATGATGACCCGATTTTTACAGCGAAGCTCGAGGGCAAATTTAAATAGTTTTTACGTCGCACTCATCAACAACAAAATAGATCAACAGTTAACAGGAATCTCCGCTGACATCATACATCCTCCGTGAGTTTCTTCCCGGGGACAAAAACTCTCCACCTGGAAAGATGATTAAGATTTCAAAGTCAAGATACTCCTCACACTCAGACAGACTTTCAAAGCCGAAATGGGACTGCCTTGTAAAAAAAAATTTGACATGAATTTACAGCAAAGGCAATTTATGAACTGTGAATAAAAAGGACTGAGTGCCATAATAAAAAGTCCCAGACAAGGATGATATAATACTTTCCACTCAAGAAAACAGGCTGGAAAAAAATGAGAAAATACAGAAATAGAAGAGATTTTTAAAAAGTGCAGTAAAGACAGATGAATGAGTTATCTTATGGATGTGTTGTTGACGCTAATCTTTTCTTTTATTAGCCTGTGTGAGTAAAGCCCGAGGCGCTAAACCACTTCTCTGCCCAGGGACAGCCCGACCGGAGAGCTTTTGAGATCATAATTTTTGTCACGAAAACTCTGCTGCTCGAAACCACTTGAAACAAGTCCTCTCACATTTAACAGATGGATGAGGGAGCACACAGATACTCCTGACCTCTCTTGACTTTTAAATCTTTTACTCTCTCCACTTTCTGCCACTTTCACTCTTTTTCCGCTCTCCCCCCTCCTCTTTTCCTTGCACACTCTGTCTCTCTGTTTTTAACTTTGTGTCAGTTATAGTGAATCAAGGGCAGGCTGTCATGTTCTGCCTGTGTGAGTGTGTGTGTGTGAGTGTGTGTGTGTGTAGATCGTGTGCGGCCCCTGTGACCCAGGCTGTATGCATGCGAGAGCCAGACAGTGTGTGAAGTAACCACTGAAACCACAGTCACGGTCTCCAGCCCTCCTCCCTGCAACAATCCCTGCCTCCCACCACCCTGCCTCCCTCTGTTTCTTCCCTTTCCCTTTGCCTCCCCCTTTCTCCCTCCTTCAATCCCTCATCCGTCCTTCCATCCCACAATCTCACCAACCCTCAATCTTAACCCTGCCTGAGGAAACTTCTGCCTGTTGGGTCCTAAGATTGTCTTTTTTTACGGTCACTTCACAACTTATTTTCATCAACAGCTCCATTGTTTCCCCTTATAAGATTTAAAAGTCTTATAAATTCAAAAACTAACCCAGGGACAATGGGGAGAATAACCACTCTTACTGTAACTGAATGACTTTTTCCAGTTCTGATAATTTTGCTTTGAAGTTTGCTTTGGATCATAACACAACTGCTCCTCATTTCAGATTCGGAGAACAGACATTGCTTACAACTTTCCAGTTATTCTTCTAAATAAATCATTGCATCAGTTAACCCCATGAACCCCAAGAAGCTCCTGGACGTTGCTCTTGTCACAGTTTTTAATCACTATGGGCTCATTCTTCACTGCAATATAAAGCCCTGCACTTCTATGGAAACAGCACAAATATTACCAGGAGTAGAGAGAACTCAAAAATGCCATCTATGAAATATGACACAGGTATAATGCCATAAATCATAAAAAAAGGATCAGCATGTACAATATTTTTCCAGATGCCCATGGGTGTTACCAATACTGGGAAAAAAATGGTGGCTCTACATTTTATAGATGCTTTTCTATTCCTATTTTTAATTTGTTTCCATATCTATCTTGTATCTTCTCTGTGTATACACAGCCTGCAGTTCAACCCAGTTTAGCTATAAAGTCCCTGATCTTTTGTCATGTGACTGCTGGTTACAGCTGAGTCACTCATGGCTTCACCGTTGCACCGAGGCGCGTACAATTTATGAGTAGAATTTATTTATTTATTTATTTTACAGAATCTGATTGGAGCAAACTGAGCTGCACAGTGACTCAGTTGTTAGCACCGTCGCCCCACAGCTAGAAGATCCCCAGTTCGCGTCCCGGTTAGGACACCTGGGATCTTTCCGTGTGGAGTTTGCATGTTGTTCCTGTGCAGCGTGGGTTTTCACTGGGTACGCTGGCTTCCTCCTACAGTCCAAAATCATGCTGAGGTTAATTGGGGATTCTAAATTGTCCGTAGGTGTGAATGTGAGTGTGCTTGGTTGTCTGTCTCTATGTGTAGCCCTGTGATAGACTGGTGACCTGTCCCGGGTGTCTCCTGCCTTCGCCTGAGTTGGCTGGGATAGGCTCCTGTCCTCCCGCGACCCTACAGAGGATTAAGTGGTGTATAGATAATGGATGGATGGATGATTGGAGCAAACTACGGGTATCATAAATAAGACATATATAGACTAAAGTGACTTTGATTAAACATCATTATCATTTATAAAGCTTAGATACCGTCAAGTTTTCAGACCTACAAGTCACAGATGAGTAGCTCAAGACTGTTTCAAAGCTAAAAATCCAATCAATCTCTCAGTTTTTACAGTTTGTTGCTGTAATTTTGGCATTTTTTTAAAAAGATATAACATGCATTTCAAACCTGCCGGCAGGTTTTAGGGTTCAGAGGGCTAATTCTTTGCATACACATTTTAATTTTCCCATGGTATAATTCAAATACTCCCATGTTTAATCCTTTATACACATATGCTTACTAAACTGCTTTGTAGTAGAATATACAGAGTTGCCACAGGCTCTTAAGTATTCATAAAAGTTGAATTAATTAATTAACTTCAGCTTTTAAAGTTCCAAATGCTGCAGACTGTCATAAAATTGCAAGCATCTGACTGCCTCAACAACTGACTACAGTAGTAGCTTACACTTTACATGAAAAGGGAGTAAAGCTCAAGATAAACTGTTTTAAAGATCATATACCCATATAAACCCTGTAGGTCTTATTGCACAAGAGATATAGTGTTAATATTTAATACATTTCAACTGTAACAATCTACCACAGTTACAACATTACTGCATAAACAGGTCCCTAAGGCCTGAATGATGACGCCTGAGTCTGGTTAAATCATGCAACAAAAGCATGGAACAGCATGCAGTGAGAGAGTGACACAAAGGGTGGAGTGTGTGCTCGGGGGTGGATGTCAACAGGGGTCAGGAGGGGACAAAGATGGAGCTACAAAGTCTTTGAGAGGAAGCACAGGAGGAGTGGTGATAAGAAAGCTACTGCAGAAGTGTGAAATGTGCGACTATGTAAGAAAACCCAATGCACGAACAAAGAAACAGTCATTCCTTTGTTGGGTCACCATGATGGAGGTTAGTGGTCAACTCTCCTGACTTTAAAACAAGGGTTAAATGACAAAAATCTGTTTGTTTGTGCTTGTGTGCCTGCACGAATGCATGTGTGAAGGCTCGTGGTCACGACATAAAGAGAATACAATCAACTCCTGCCTTTCCCAACATCTGTGGAAAGGACTTTCAGAAACACAAACTGATCATTAAGCCTCCAACAACTGAACTCATTTTACCTGAGGACCAACAAGCTCTGGTGTCTCTTTGTGTCCCACCAATCCACTCATTTTAATATTGAGATCAACTGGAAATATTAAACTATTTCAGCCTACGGGGGCTTGTGTTAACTTCCCAGGTTACCTCTGAGGCTTAGCATTCCAGCATATGGGGGTTATTCTATCAAACCTTTTGACTTTACTGAACACCAAGAAACAAGTTGCTGGAAATCAGCTGGTGCAGTAAAAAAATAACTTTTTATAGTCTTTGAAAGGACATTTCAGTAGAATTAAGAAAAAAGAAAATCAAAGGACATTTTCACAAATGGCCCGCAATCTATCCACATCACAAGACTTTGATTTCATCACACGATGCTCACTGCTGTTTCACCTTCCAGGATGAAAAGGACACAAAACGGGGCATTTGACAGTAGCACAAAGCAGTGAGGTAACTTTTGATGAGAACACACACGCACACACGAGTGATATGTCCACAATTATGAACTCATCTGACACTCTGGATAACAAAAACAAAACCCTGTTATACAAGATGTCAGGCGTTTACTATGCAAAGCCAACTCCTGCCACAGGTTGCAGTGTTGTCCCATTACCTTAAAAGAAATACTACATATATGCAAATCTGCCCCAAACTGAACTTTTACTAAGCTTCTGCATTTACTGTTCTGTTGCCAAAATGATAATAGTACTAATGTATGTTTGTTATTGGGATCATAGCGGGTGTTGGTGGTATTTGTTTTTATTTGACTGAGTGCGTTAGGAGTCGTTGTTGACATACTTTGTTGAGTTACTGCAGGTATAATGTCTGGTGAGGCTCTGTTAAGTGTGCTACTTTGTGTACTTTTACCTCAGATAGTTTATGGTTGTTCTGGAGGTAATGGTTCCTTGGACCATTAGGTTTTGTTGCAGTGGAAATTGGTGAATTGATTATTTCAGCAGAACAAGGATTCAGCTTGCCTGCAGTGTCCTGTGTTCTGGGGTCACAGGCCGGTCAGTTTGCTTGGCTGCATTACCTGGAGGTAATAAGCTTATTCCATCGTCCCTGTCTAGTGTCTCCATAGCCGTAAGTCTGTCAACAGTGGAGAATCTTGATCCAGGAATATCTGAACCAAGGATGTGGTGAAGAGAGCTTTGCTGTTGGCTGACTGTGATTGGTTCATTAGCGATTCCACTGGGTAATCAAGACGAAGCAGTTTAATTGTTTTGTGTAAAAGGTAGAGGGAATGCGCATTTTTCATGTAGGATTTCAGCTGCAGTGAAGTTGGTGATAGCACTTTCATATGTCACAGCATCTGAAACACCCATAGGCCTGTGGGATCCTCCTTCCAATGTAGTGCAAGAGAGCTGTGTATAAGAAAGACTTGTACATTTGTATATAATGTAAATCATTTAAATATGTTAATGGGACTGCATTGCAACCTGTCAGCTTTAGCACCTCCTAGGTTTGACATGTAAAAAAAAGGGAAATAGACCAATGTAAGGTTTTTATGTGTGCTATATGTGTGTTGTATTTAAATTTACTGAAGCTTTTTAACCATTATGTTTATTAAAAATCTTATAGTTTTATTTCTATATATATATTTCTATATATATTTCTATATATGGTTTTAATAACCTTCTGAACCCCAAAACATGCTGGAGACTTTGAGAGGCATGTTATCTTTATAAAAATGCCAAAATTGCACCATTTATCACCACTAGAAAGGAAAAGCAGAAAGAATCATGGACTTTTAACTTTCAGATTGTTCTTAAAGCACTGATCTGTGACAAGCTGTTTGGTTAGAAAATGTAAAAAATGAAACCAAATCAAAGCTTAAAATCATGATTTAATCAAAATCACCTAATTTTACATATCTCATTTAACAATAAAGTTTTCACAAACCAGATAGTAAAAACTAAAACAGACTGCTGGACTCCTCGGCACAGCCATAAGGACATTAGTGATTCTGCTGTGTCCAGCAGTATTATCCGGTTGAACTGCAGGCTGTGTTTCCACAGAGCAGGGAGGAGACATGTATAGAAACAAGTGTGAAGTAGTAAAATATCTTTCCCCCAGTACTGTTAAAACATGTGGGCACCTGGAAAAATACTGAACATGTTCATTCCAGATTTTTTTAACATACGCAAAATAAATTAAAGAAATTCAACTTTGTTTTTTGTTTTTTTTATGATTATGATTTTGAGTTTTCTGTACTTCCAGCAATGGTTGTGCTGTTTCCACAGAGGTTCAGGACTTTACATTACAATAAAAATGAACTTGCAGATAGCAAATATGTGGCAGGAGCAAAAAACAAAAAACAGTTTGAGGAGTTAACATTAAATGTTATGTATCAATCTAAATTCTTTATCACTACTTCATTGATATTTGTCTTCATGAGTCAAGTTGGGTGTGCCATTTTTCTGAAAAAGACAATAAAGGATGCAAAACAGCAAACAAACCAAAAAAAAATCCCCCAAAGAACTTAACATTATTGACATAATACTAATGAAGGAAGTGCTAGAGACAGCTAACAGGCCTGCAGGTATTGATATATTTCTCATCTATGCAAAAGATGAAAGAAAAACTCAATTTACAGGTTTAGTGCACTTTGAAGCAAGTCAGCTCTAATGTTGTTAAGAATGACAAATTCGTGTTGTGTAAACTATGGTGGGGATTAGTCTCATTCACAGTTATGATATTTACACTTAGATGCTAATAGAAGATAAAAAAGGTTCACTGACCTGTTTATGAACTTCATTTTATAGGTAAAAACATTTTATTTTGGTAGCAAAAACATAATCTCATCTTAACTGAAAAAATGTGCCTAATAAGGGGTAACTGTAGAAGCACTGTGGAACAACCCTGAAGGTCTGAGCTTTGTGCAACGCTACCTGCAAACACTGCAGTCAGGGACATCTAGTCAATGTGAAAAACGCTAGATAAAGTATTGACACAGATAATCAACCCTAAATGCAAGGTTATTGAGCAGTGTGAACTAGCCGAACAGAGAGAGGTAACACCTTATGTAAGAAACTGGGCACAGATACCAGCACTCTATTAGATCTACGCTCAAACTGTACCCATAGAAAGGATGTAGGCTTTTGATTTTGTATCGATTCCTGCCGATCTATACCCCATGTCTTCTCAGACACAGAAGAAATACTTATTTTTAGAACCAAACAGCCAGGTTCCAAACTAGGGCTTTGAACAGTCACTGGTTACACTGCTCAGAAAAGCTCAGCACAGACTTTCACTAACGCTGGCTTCCATTGAGGTTTGATGAGTCAGTACTTCAGCCAAAAGCAGCTAATTTGACACTGTGGTTCAGTATCTGAAAATATCCTACCAATATGACATCGGTTTCTGACTTGCTTTAAAGGGCCAGTACACCAAAATAGTAAATTCTGTTAAGCATGTCAGTAGCTGAATTAATGCTGACTCATATTTAGTTTCTTTTATTAGTAACAGCTTTATAGCTCAATGTTAGCATAAGTAGCTGTTTTTAAAAATGGGGAATTAATCCTTTAAAGGTTCCAAATGCTGATTTTTCACTCCCAGCATCTGTGAAACTGACAACCCATTGGATTACTTGTATTTATGGCAGTGACGCCACAACAATAGGAAAATCTTTAGTGTTAGCATGTTGTGTGGCTAATGTGGCTAACATTACCATTAGTTTTGATCGCATGCCTACAGGTCAGAGCTCTATGGAAGCTGTAACGCTGAGAGAAATTCAGAGATAGTGGAAGCTCTAAGACTGATTTGAAACCAGCTAACAAGGACTTGGTGGGTTACTGTGTTTTCATGTTACCTGTTGCTCTTCAGTGCAACTAATACCCAGCCAGTGTTTACATTTGTTTGCTTCTCTCCTGCTCCCTGTGCTCACACATACTGCATTTTAATACAGCCGAATTCCCAGTGAAGCTGCTCTCATATGCATATTTTTTTTCTTTTTCTGTTGTCAGACAACAGCACGAGCAGGAAATAGTGACTGAGACACAGGCCATTAAACCGACGTGTCAACTGGAAGTAACTTCAGAGTCATTTTCAAGCAGCTGCATTTAAAACCACAGACACGAAAACAGCTCATTTAGATCTGGGCTAAACCAGAAGTTGTACCGTCATGGTGAAATAAACTATCTTTTGGTATTTTGAACTAAAAACACATTTTAAGAACATGTGAGACTTCCATTAACTTGCCTGGGACCTTTAAGAAGGATCAGTTTGTATACTAGCCCACTACTGGCAGTAAAAATTTGGATAAGGTTCAAGATATCTGAGTAGAATAGAATAGAACAGACTAGTATTGAATAGAATACAATAGAAGAGTGTGGTGCCCTGAAAAGAGAAGAATGTAGAGCTTAGAAGACATCACAATAATGACCTTTCTCTCCTTAGTTCTTTCGTTTCCTGCTGGATCTTCTCCAAAGTTCTCCTCACTTCAGTCACTTCCTCGACAGCTGCACAGTACTTCCGGTTCATTTGCTCCTCTCTCTGGTCCCATGACGACAGCTGCTCTTGCAAGGCATCACATCGTTGTTGGCATGACAACCACCTCTCATGTTTCTCTTCCAACTCCATTTTTAACCTGTTGAGAAGACACGGAAGATGAATGTGTGCACAGACACGTACAGTGACTATCCATACTGTAATATTCTGGGAGGAAGTATCCTTTTCATCTGCATTTGAACAGGGCATGTGTATACATGTTCTGGACAACCGCACCAGCCCGCACACCTGCAGATGCTCAGTAACTCACTGCTGACATGCCAACAGGTGAGCGTGAGCATCAAAACAAGTTTGTTACATAAGAAAGAAGCCGTTTATTCTCCAACCTTACTGGGTTTCTTTAAATTTATAAGTAGTTGACACACATAGACACCAAAACTGGGTCAAATTGTATTTTCAAACAGCCATTCAGTTTTTATGTTGGCTACACCAGACAGCAACAGTGAATATGGTACATCAAGTAACGTTGAGAACAAATATTGCACACATATGAAAACACAAAAGAGAAAATAATGTGTGTGTGAACAATATATCAGTGTCTGTGCTTCTATTTATGGATTTCCCCCAGACAAGCAGACAGACTAGGATGAATAAAGTTTTTGAAAAGAGAGTTTAAGTACAGAAAGAGACAGACTGACAAAGAGTACACAGAAAGAAGTTTCTCTTCTCATCTCTTTCGTGACTCTTTATGTTTTTACCTTGATGACCTCAAAAGAGCTACCAACATGTTAAAAATTTCAAGTTTGTGAAAGACTGATCGTGCAGTAAGCCTTTTGTTGAGATGAATTAGCCATTTTAATGACAACGTCCTGTACACAAATGTTCCACCAAAACAAATGCCCCTTCATTATACTGTACTGGAGGGACACCACTGCTGCTTCCTGGGCTTAGCACCCCCAAGTCGATTATGACTGATTTAAAAAGCAGACTATAGCAGAATGATAATGCTGAGGAGACAGGTCTGGCTTTGTGAGACTAGTGTTTTAGCAGACCCTGTGGTATCTGTTTTAGGTCATCGTGTGAAAGCAAATTGCAGGGACATTAGCATAAATCCATCTGAAACAATTTGAGCAAAGAGGAATTGGACAGATTTACAGCCCTATTAACTAGAAAACCAGCACCAACAGCACTAGCACCAATGTACTTATTGATTTGGCCAGATTAACATTGTCTTTTAGCACCTATGGCCTCCTTTCTTGGGCAATTTGGTGAATTGTTGTCTCCCATTACATTTTCTCACAGCTCCCTCCCTCCCGAACTCTCATCCCTTCTGAAATAGCCTCCACCCCCCAGTGGAGTGCTATCATATGTTGAGCTGCATAGGAGCCAGAGGGTTAGATCAGAGACTGCTGTGTGGGAAGGGAAATAAATCGACAGTGTAATTGAACACACCAGGCTGCCAGTGGCTTAGAAAGGGAATACCAGCAGATACCATGTGAAAAAATACACACCCTACATACATCTAACGCCTGCATGGAAAGATGAGAGGCCCTGTGTGTATATGTCTGTCTGTGGGTATACACATGTGGGTTGGGTGTGTGTGACACACATGTGTCTGCCTGTGTATTAGTGTGATGCACTCCAATAGAAGTGCCACTGCGCCTCTGCATATCTGCATTATGTGCGTGCTTCTGTGCACAAATGATTGTGTGTGTGTGTGTGTGTGTGTGTGTGTGTGTGTGAGAGAGAGAGAGAGAGAGAGCGACAGAAACATGACTCCACGCCAGCTAAGAAGTGCTTCCATCTGTCGCGCCAGCTTCACACGAGACTCTGCTGTGTCACTGGCACTTTATGGAGCCTAAGATCTCCTCAAATGATCCAAGAGCCGATCTCAGCTGACACTAATATGCCCACCTCTCTTTGGGAGAAAGGAGATAGGGAAGAGCCCAGGAAGGGGATGATGTGGAGACAAGTGAGTGGGATCAGAGGTGGAATTGTGGGAAAGTTGGAGAAGGGAAACAATGGGAATTTATCACATAAGTTAAAACAAATGTGTAGAAAAAAGAAGAGTAATCAGCAAACCTGAGAAGTTTTTCTTTGTGCTCCTTCTCAGAGTCTTTGTGTTGGGACAGCTGCTCCTCTCTCTGTCTCTTCTGCTCCCTGGAGACACAAAGAGCATGGCATGGTCACTCAGTTTTCACCATTTGTTGAGTCAGTAAATTTATGACCAGGATGAACTGACATAGCTTAAAATACATTAATACTTTTCTTTCCCTAAAATGCAGTTCACAATAATTGTACCCACATTTCCCATTCAGGCAGAAGGAAATACAATATTTTCAAACGTAGTATGTTTTTACAATCTCAAGTGACACTGAAAAGTACTTGAGCAAGATACCAAATCCATACAACGGCTATTCTGTGTCCTCCTGTGCTTGAATCTCCATGTGGAAGAAGCCAGGCTTAACAGAGAATTCTCCCTCTGGGATGAGCAAAAGTTCAGGAAGGCTTCCTGTATATCGTAACTCTTTGGGCATGAAAAGTGCTACTGCTTGTCAGTTTACAACTGAATTGAACTGCTTTGGTGTGATGTACACTCAATAAGTGGTTTTTTTTGTTGTTGTTAAACTTAACATAAATAAGGTAACTGTCTTTGCCTTCTCTTCCATGTGCAGCTGCTGCCTTGTTCTTGAAAAAGTGAATTGGAAATCAGTTTTAATTCTGATTCTGCGTGCTGTGACAGTATGTGGTACTCCTGCCCTCTGTGCACACACACACACTTACACACACAGACTTTACCCTAACCCTCCTAACCCTGTCGGCTTCTCAACCTAATCCCCTCTCTGGCGGCATGATCAGTTAATGTGTTTGTGTGTGTGTGAGTATGTTGCTGGCTGTCTAGCCCTGTGACCTTGCAACCACACGCAATGAGGATACAGAGTGAGAGGGCCTGCATGTCTGAGCTCACAGGCAGACAGCCTGTTTTCACTTCCAATTCAGCAGACATTTCTGACAACTGTGTGGATTTATTTGTACATTTTACTAAAGTGGGTTCAGTAAAACAGCCAGTACAGCTCATCCTTCTATTAATAATTTATATCTGCACATCACAATAGATTGCACTACTATTATGATGCTTTGATTCTATGATGGGAAAGTAGTGGTGCAACGGTTAAGTCCCTGGGCTACTGATCAGAAGGTCAGAGGATCGAACCCCAATGCAACCATTGTTGGGCCCTTGAGCAAGGCCCTTAACCCTTCCTGCTCCAGGGGCGCCGTACCATGGCTGATCCTGGACTCTGACCCCAACTGGGATATGCAAAAACAACATTTCACAATGCTGTAAAAATGTGTTTGTGACATTAAAGGTTTCTTCTTCTTCTTCTTCTTCTTCTTCTTCATGAAGTAATAGTACAACACTGTCTGGATGCTGGAAACCACCAACATAATGCCTTGGAGTGTTTTCCATATACGAACAGCAATATCTTCACTTAACTCTCTGAGTTCCAAAAGTGGGTTTGAATGACATGTTATGTTTAAAAATCGCCCAAACATTTGTCAGAGCTAGAAACGGTAAAAACAGAAAGAATAATTTTATTTTCTACTTTCCATCTTTGAACCACTCATTTCTGACTTGCCATTTTGCCAGGAAAATTATTCAAATCTAAGCTTAAAATCATGATATTCCATTAAAACCACTTTGTTCTACACGTTTTATTTAAAAATTTGCCTAAAATATACTGTTTGGACAAACCAGATTCTATAGTAAACAAAAGATTTGGTGCCTCTTGATACAATCATGAGGCCACCAGTAACTCAGTTGCAACCAACGGACAAATATCTACAGTATGTACAGTCAGCATGTTTTCTAGTATTGATAACCCCTGTGGGCACTTGGATAAAGGTTTTTTTTTTAAAAAACTGAAAAACAGAAATTCTACTTTTCATGACTTATGTTTACACCTCTGTAAAACTGCACAATGATATTTGTCAGCTCTACCTACTTCTAGTCATGGTTGTGCTGGTAGCATAGAGGTGAACGACTTTATATTGCTGTGAAAAATGAGTCCAAGGCAAAACTGCTTGGAGGATTAACCCTCATCCTACCAGCTGAATCCCAGAGGTTTAGGTTCTATGTGCTGAGTTTGCCATGGGTCCTAATTTAAAGCATCACACACTGCTGTGTCATTTATTTTGAAGGAGACAAACAATGATTACTTCCACTTATGCTATTTCTGATATCTTAAATATATATCAGAAATCATTACAAATATATATCAATTAATAAATTGCTAAAAAAAAATCTTCATTTTCTATCATGTGGGATAAGACAAAAATAGCATTTACAGCAAGATCAGGTTATGATGTGGGAAAAAGCACAAATGTTTTAGGTGCAGATGAAGAGAGCTAGAATAGGGGTATGCAGGATGAAAGATTTGAGGAGGTCTGCCCTGTTTCTCAGAGCAGCAAGATGTGTTTGGCTGTAATAAATAACAATGTGGATTGTACTTGGAATAAAAGCTACAATATGTATTAAAGAAAATGGTCTATTTTGGTTTTTACAATATGAAAAGCAACTGTAGCTTTACCCAAATAATACAAATAATAATCTTAACTGTATTTTGTTAAATGTGAAATATGCTCGTAGGTTGACACAGGCCCAGACACGTACAATGTAAGTAATCCTCACTGCTGACTGGCACCACTATCAGCCTCCCTCTCTTTGCACTCTCATCACATCTTGATGGAAAAATGTTGAAGGCCAAGGGTCTGATGCCAACAGAGAACGAATGTGTGGACAAGACCACCAAGGAAGGAGATGCGGATGTACACCAAAGGAACCTTGGGAAGAAAGAGTTATATTCCCATGCTAGATAATCAGGAAGCAGGATTTAGTGATGCGTGCTACAATTGTTTGCTGTGTGTTTCAACTGTATAAATATTGCCACGGCTCTTGTTCGGGGAGCTCCTCTCCCATAACCTTGTGTTGTGTGTGGTTCTGTGAGCTGCCTGAATAAAGAGACCCTGACTTCAACATCCTCACTAAGAGAGTGTGAGTTTTTTCACCCACACATCTCTATCCCAATTCTTCTCTCTTGCTCTCTTGCCCTCTTTCTTAACCTTCTTTTCCTCCCTTGCTGTCACAGCTACTGATGATTTGGAGCAGGCCCCTGAGTACTCCTACATTCCCCCTATTTAGCTACAGCAAACACTCTGCTGTGCTTGTCCCTCTTCCTCTCTCCCTTTTGTGTCTTCACAGGCAGTGATGACATGAAATCTTATTCCCAACTGCTATTTTTGCTATTTTTCATCCTCCGGTCTCCTTTTCCTGACTTTTTTTTTCCCACAGGTGAAAAGGGCACTTGAGGAAGAGCAAGAGGAAGAGAGAAAGACACAGGTTTGTGGTGCTTTTGTGAATTGCATAAGGTTCAAAGTGCAGTGAACCGTGCAGCACACAGTAAGAGCAACGAAGCAGCTTGGGTATTTTTGTGACTGCAGGCATGTGGAGCACCCAGTGTGCACATGGAAACAAAGTAAGACTAGGAAATATCTGCTATCATATATTATCAGTGGGTGTGTTAGGGGCAGGTTATGATCACAGCGTTAGGGCTCCTGAGGGGATTCTGTTACCAAAAAGGCCACAATGTTTTATTGTCTTTTAATTTTCCATGGAAAGTAGTGTGCCAACTGTATGTGACCTCAAAACCTCACTTTCCCCACCCATAATGCATTGCATAAAATAAGAAAAGGAGTGAAAAAGTTTCCCGGTTGCACATGATTTAATCAAGGTAACCACAGCAAATCTGGCATAATGCATCTGACAGCACACGTCACTCAAATTACAGCCCGCAGATGAAACACATACCAGCAGCCCTCAGCTGGCTGTGAAGACAGTTAATCAGCTGTTCTGGGTGACACATGCTAATAAGAATCAAACATTTGTCTGTATTTTTTTTCTGTGTAATTAGATGTGTCAACCAGTCGAAGAATGAATCATAAAAGTGAAACCGACAAGCAAAACATGCAAATGCGCCTCCGCAAATTAAGAAAATTGAGCATAGTTTGCTGCTGATTCAAACAGGTGGCAGACAGCACAAAACATGGCGCATCTTGACACCGAATTTGCAGCGTACCAGTGGCACCCTGCTGAGTCTCTCTTTTCACTGTGGTGCACGCAAGTCACCGAAACACACCAAACAGCCACATAAGGGAGAAAACCTCTCAGCATTTCAGGAAAGTGCCCGTTATTGTGTGGCATGTGCTTCCATGATAACACAAAGGGAGAGAGAGAAGCAAGAGTGAGATTTCTTTTGAATCAGTGAAAGAAAGAGGGACGAAGAAAGACCTCCTGTTTCCCGAAGGGCTGTGACAGATTTGATCTAATATGTGATAAATGGCAAGCTGAGGTAAAAGACGTGTGTGTGTGTCTTAGGTACATCTTATGGGAAACAGGGTCCTTGGATACATCCTGAGATCAGTAGATATATTACAGCCAATAGTCAGAAAGGCACAAAGACACACACAGTCTAACACATATGCACAGACACACACGGAGCCGTCAGTGTGCATCAGCCTTATGAAAACAAGCTGTATCACATCAATCACATCAATCCTTTGCTCTTTCTCTCTTGACCTTCACTCATTCCACCATCCACTCTTTCATCTCTCCTCCCTTGCTCAGCGTATCCATCCTATCTTTCATCTATCTTTCGCTTCCCTCTAATCCATCCTTTCAACCGGGCCCAGGTCCGTCTGTGTCGGAGGATCCATGCGTTCATTCACCGATGAAAGGATGAGCTCAGTGACTCCTGCCAATCAGAAAGCAGCAGGAAGCATTACACCTTTCACATACATATCATCCAGATGTTATAGGAGGGGGTTTGTAGAGGTCACAGTGATTCATTGACAAATGCTGTCAAAGTTTCCCTGGACGTGCCCAGTGGCCAGCAGTATGAGTTGTAAGTTAGGTAACAGGACGCAATCATGATCTAAAAATCACAGACAGAACTATTCACATGCCACAGGAAGATTCAGAGGCACATCAATGACTGACGACAAGCTAAAAGATCCTGAGGAGTGTCTAAGTGCATGTGTGTGCAAACAGTCGCAAGAAAACAAGATGCCCTTGAGTGTCCCTCTGGCATGCTGATCAGATTGCACACTCGGATCAGAAGAATTCCAGAGCAGCTCACTGTCCTTAGACCGCTCCTGAAATATGTGTGTATATGCCCGTTACCGGAGCAACAGGCTGGCGCCATGGAACCACAACAGGTGCGGAACGTTGATGTTTGACGGAGGTTGGGATGGGGTGTCAAAGGTTGGGAGGTTGTCATGACAACGCCACTTGCACACAAACAAACTTTTTTGTTCTTGGATCTCAAGAGCAAATCAAAGGAAGCTGATATGATGCATAGAAAGGCTGAAAGGATACAGACACACACACACACACACACACACACACACACACACACACACACACACACACACACACACACACACACACAGACACACACACACAGCGGCTGTGGAGGAGGAGTGTTTAAACAGGCAACCAATCAGCATCAACTGGACAGTGAAAGGAGGGTTAGCCGATCAACTTGGGCATCCCATCTGGACCTCAGTCTAGACCTCGGCTGACTGTCTGGCCCACACAGGACAGAAAGAGAAATCACTGGCTCGCGTTTATTGTATTTGGCAACTTGGTACAAGGAGTGTACTGACACACAAATCTGGGTTTACATATTTGAGAATTAAACAGAATGTTTTATATAAGCTCATAATAACACAATGTTACAGATTAAACTGCACAGCAGTATACTACTTGACATTTATACAACAGCATTAGTTAATACTCACAGAATTATTCTACTTGAAGAACATTTAACTCATAATACATTTGTAGTTTTATTTGAGTCATGCTATTTTACATAGATACATGTTTTTACATAACTAGTTCACTGTCCTCTTTCAGCTCATGGTGGTCCATAAACTTAACTTAATTAAGATTAACATTGCCTGACACTCTTTAATTAATTAGATTTGAGTATTTACTTATTGTTGTACTTTATAATTTTGTTCCTCCATAAACACCTCATTTAAATTCTTGTCAAAATTTTTGTTGTGTGTTTTTCTTATTAGGACACTTGGGTCTACGGAAAGAAGATGTTATGTAGTCCAGCTGCTCTGTTCCTCCTGAGACAAGCTCATTAAGACAAACAAAGTTCATTAGGCTTTAAAAGCAAGTGAGGTGGCCTTGCTTAAAGCTACATTTCCACAGACCGTGCTTACAAATAAGCGGTACCTGTGTGAAATATTAGATTTAATTTTGGCAGAGTGTAACAAGAAAATAAATAATTACAAATGGCCAATATTTAATACTGAGCTCAGTTTTGTTGTGTAGAAATTTGATTGCTCAGAAAGATGTGACCCCTTGTTTCCCCTCCGTGCGATCACCTTCACTCTCTCACACACACATATACGCACACACCAGACATATACCTTATCATGCAATAAAGACTGAGACTTGAGCGCACCCGCCTCCTCCTCCACACACACACAACTCATCATGCAACATGGCCTGAAGGCTGAATCTCCCCATAGCATATGTCCATATGTCTGGGTGGGTCGCGTGAGACTGCAAACATCCCCTCCATCCTCCCCGTCTCAGCTATGATCCCTGTGCTGGATGGACGTGCACGTTCCACGCACACACGTATGCGCAAAGTCAAATTTGCGTTTGATATATGCGCTCAGTGGTATGAACAATTTGAACGGGAAGTAAAAAGGCAGGGGGTCCATTTTTCTAATAGTAACTTCTCTTGCACGAAAGCCAGATGTTGAATCACTTCAAGCAGAAAGAAGAAAAGGGGAAGAAAAAAAGAGTGAATGAAAAAGGTCTGCCTGATATCAAAAGCTGCCTTAATGTGATGAATAAAGTGAAAGATTAGAAGATCAGAAAGGGGCATACAGGCATTAGAGACTCACTGTGGAAGGAGGGAAGTTTGAGGGGTGAATATTCATGAATAAATTCATGTTTTAGTTGATGTTTGTAAGGTCAACTAGTCGCACTGTCTCAGAGTAACCAAGCTAAACAAAGATGACAGCAGTAAAACCGCTTCTAATGTCTTAATTTACTGTATATTTATTAGTGTCTCACTACAGCATTGTAATATTCTTTAAAATGCACAAAAACATATACCTTGATATAGGTTTTTAATACTAAATACCCCTGAAACCAATGAAAAGCTCACATTTTAAACTATAGTAATTATCTAAAATGTTTCTTGGCATTTCTAACTTAGACGTATTTTCAGTTTATGTGGAAACAAGACATCCGCGTAGCAAACCAGTGATAAGGCAGAAACATATACACCCTTCTACAGAATCACATACACGTGTTACCAATATGTTATGAGCTATTTAAGTGCACATGTAAAGTCGACTCCATCACACCTCCTGCATGAGATAATCTTTCCTGTAACTGAAAGCAGCAGCACTCTGAAATGGATAAATGGTAAATGGTATGCACTTATGTAGCGCCTTTTTTCTACATAGTGGTATCTAAAGCGCTTTACAATGTGTTTCGCATTCACACATTCACACACCAGTGGCGACAGAGCTGCCATGCAAGGTGCCTGCCTGCCATTTACAGCAACTTGGGGTTCAGTGTCTTGCCCAAGGACACTTCGGCATACGGAGGGGCCGGGGATCGAACCGCCAACCTTGCAATCGGTGGACAACCCGCGCTACCACCTGAGCCACAGCCACTCCATTAGAAAGATAGAAAGAGAAAACCTGAGGAAAACAAGTAGTTTCAGAGAAAAAAAGTTTTTGGCAAAGAAAACTGGAAGAGAGAAAGACAGAGGGAGAAGGAGGAACCATTAGTGAATAAATGAGTCCTTCATCTGCAGTCTGTCATGTCAAGTAGATCTTTAATGCTTTGATTATCAGATAAAAGCAGCATTTAACGTCTACTCCCTTTGTGTGTAGGAGTATGTTTGCGTTTTTGTGTATCCTCGTGTGTGTGTGTGTCCACCTCTGAAGTGGTTGATTTTTCAAATGTTATGAACAAGATTAAAAGCATTCTCTGTTGCTCAAAAATAACACTATAACTCAGAACGGGGGAATACGTGCAAACATTTGAAAACATTGTCACTGTATGGCGCAAACTGTTGTCGGGATACGACCAAATATGGAATAATCTATCCGTGAGGAATCCTGGGAGTCTTAAAAACAGTTTAACGGACAGCTAAACCTGACCTACAGTGGCCAGTTCAGTTGATGGCAGGTAAATACACAAAACACTGCAGGGTAAATAGGCTGGCTGTAGGTCGGTGTTTCTAAACTAAAACATTTCTCCCAACTTTCTCTGATTTACACCTATGTGTACACTGAAATGGGTTTTGCTTGATGTAATTCTATTTCAAATTGGCAATCCTCTATTAACATTCTTCAGATGCACCTTTTAAGCTTTATCATTGGTATTTACATGAAGATACTGATGAGACTTCCATCATCTGAACTAATGAAAGTGAGAATTTTATAATAACATTTTTTTAAGTTTGACCTTCAAAAGATACTCACTTGATTTTCTCTGACTGCTTAAGCCTCATATAGGTTTCAGATAGTCATTAACTGTCTAATTAGGATAAATTATTACAGCAAATCAAAAATGTGTCACTGCATTTATGGTTACCTAACTTTAATGACAAATTATGAGCCTTACCGTCAAACCCAGGTTTCAAACACGACGTGAGACAGCTTCAGCATTGGATTTTTAGGATTAAGACATGGTTAGGATCTTTTTCATTTATTTA
This sequence comes from Dascyllus trimaculatus, assembly GCA_024666655.1. Taxonomy (NCBI): domain Eukaryota; kingdom Metazoa; phylum Chordata; class Actinopteri; family Pomacentridae; genus Dascyllus; species Dascyllus trimaculatus. Next base: position 28,582,514 of record CM045453.1, read on the forward strand.
TAGTAAAATAAGTACAATGTTAAATGAATTCTATACATAGTTCTGTCTAAAACTCACGATATGGAATGGAATAAACATCATTACGAAACTGCGGCCATGCAAACAGCTCTGTCAACTGCACTGCTTTCAGCTAACGGCTAATATTAGCATGCTACCATGTTTAGAAGGTGTAATGTTTACCATGTTCAGCGTCTAACTTTAGTTTTTCCTGCGTGCTAGCATTTGCTAATCTGCTGGCACGAAACATGAAGTACAGCCGAGGCCGGCTGGAATGTTTTGCTTGTGTTTAGTCGTATATCAAACTACTGGGCAAACTGAAATTTATACCTGATGACGGTGCTGATGAAAAGTCAGAAGACCATCAAAGTCATTAATCCTGAAGGGAACATGAGGGCGTGTGCCAGATTTCAAAGCAATCTATCAAACAGCTGTAACAACATTTCACTAAAGCCATAAATAACAAACCTCATGGTGGCAGGAAAAAAGGGAAGGCATCACGAAAGCCACTGGATAGATCCTCTTGGGGACTATGAACATTTGTTTTATGGCTAATCATTCAATAACTGACTAACTTAAATTTACATGACAACTTAACAATTGCTGTGGCTTGGACATATGAGAATTTAGCGGCTTGTAAAAACGTCTGATTTATGTGATTTACTGAATCTGTTGCTGCATTTGTAGAGTATGTGTTGTGTGTGTGTTTGTGTCTACAAGTCCAGGTATTTAGAAGAAGGAAAAGGCAAAAAAACTCAAAGCATTTGCAAAATCTTTGAACTGATGGAGCTTCATCATCAGCATATTTTCAAAAGCCACAGGGGCATATTTATTCTGAAGTCCTAAACCCCTGACTAGACGTTTGTGTGAGTGTATACAAGTCAAATCCTCTGTTGTTGGAGCTTAGCAGGCCCGGTATGTGGAACGTGAGCATTTCCTGGTTTGGGCGGTGTCAGCGGGGCTGCACAGACGGTTTTGATTGGTTGAGGGAAATTATACATAGAGCAAAAATTTGCAGTGACCCGTTCTTCACCCAGCATATTCCAAATACCACGATCCACCTGCGTCCTCATCTGTACACGTGTTTTTGTGCGTGTGTGTGTGTGTGTGTTTTACCACATACTGTAGACACTTACATCAGCTGCTGGGTTAGGTGCTTTTTCTCCTCTGTCATTTTCTGAAGCTCCACACTGGAATGTCGCAGCTCCTCACTCAGTGCTATTCACACACAAACACACACACACATAGATCTGAGTTTACTTGACACCGTGAGGATGTGGTGAAGGCTGACAAAAGCTAGCCTGCATACTGGTGCAATCCAATGCTCACTCAAAGCCAGGCCTGTCACCAGAGGCTGTTACACTGTGTGATTTACAGAAATAGAGACAAAGAGATGAAAAGAGGCAGACGGGTACAGTAGGTAGAGTTTTCTATCACATTTCTTCACACATGAGGCTGGACGTTACATGTAACCTGCAAAAGTAAAAAGGCCGGTAAGGAGAAACAAAACAAGAGGTGGGGGAGTAAAAGAAAGACACGAGTTTATAGAGTAGCACAGACGAAAGGTCAGGAAGGAGAGTAAGAAAAGGCTGAAAAGAAAAGCAGAGGAAAACTGAGACAGAACGAAGCAGTTGAAAGAGAGTTGCTGAATTGTGTTGAGAAGAAAGGAGTTTGTGCTCAGGGAGGAAACCATGAAACACTATACCACAGTCAGGCAGTGCGTGTTGCTGTGTGCCTGATACAAAGTAGCTGCTAGCTTGCTACTGTTTCTTTCCTTCACCGTTCGTTGCCAGCTTGACAGTTATTATACGATGTGTAGTGTTGCAGCAGAACTTTTTAGACAGGCCATACCTTTGATACCTCCCTTTCATGGTCCCCTGCCTTATCCATCTAATATAGATTTTTCTACTCTTATCTTCTACCTTCTGCTAATATGGCATGTCATTGGGATGGACATTGGCAGCATTATGGTCCACAGCTTTGGTGCCAATCGCTCTTTTCAAGACATGCTATTGGCAAGGACCTGTTTGCTTATCAGCCATGCTTCATCTCACCTTGAAACGCTTTATTCTCGCTTATTCTACCAGCCAACTTTGGCATTTCATCCATGGGTTTTTGTGAATTATTAGTAACCTTACAAAAAAACTATCATTTGCACAGGACTACATGCTGGCTGGTCTTGCAATTCTCCCTCTGCCACGTAGCCCTGCCCTTCCTACCATCTGCATTTATCCCTAGTCACCTGTTCACACAAGACTGTGTTCTGTCAGCTCATTGTGTAAATTTGCAATCATTTCTCTGGTAATCATTAGCAAATCTTTTGCTTGAACCTCAGTGAAGTGTGTTTCTTTTCAACTGCATCAACACAGTCCTTCAACTCATTCAGTTTCTTTAAATTATACACAACAATGACACATAATAAAAAAACACGACAATAAATGAAAATAATGACTAAGAAAGATTTAAATTAGCAGGGTGGCATGGCAGTGCACTGGTTAGCACTGTTGTCTTACAGCTTCGGCTTTTTTGTGTGAAGTTTTCTCTGTGTGGCTGCACTGGAATTCTCAGGGGTCTCCTCCCACAGTCCAAAAACACACATGAAAGGTAATTGGTGATTTTGAATTGGCCATAGATGTGAGAAAGAATGGTTGTCTGTTTCTCAGTTTGTTAAACCTGCAATGGATTGGGTGTAAACTGCCTCTCGCCCAATATCAGCTGGGCTTCAGACCACTTTATATCTACAGGATAGAGCAGGTACAGCTAATGCTTCTGAAATAAGTATTTAATAACAACAGAGCTACATGATTCCTGGAAATAATTTGAGTAAGTAGCAAGAGTGAGTGTGGTGTCTGTTATATGTGTTTGTTCAAGCGTAAATCTGAACCTGCTGACATCATGCAAAAGTGGGGAGTATCATTTCATCCTGCACAGCCTAATTTACATAACAGGTGTAAACATTAGTCAAAAAAACAGGCCTGAAGGAAATGCTTAACTGCAATATTTAGACCTTATGTCAGACCAACAACTTGTCAGATTGTTACACTGGCCGTGCTAAAGCTCCAGGCAGGAGTGGATATCACGCAAGAGAAAAGCCCCGAAGTTCCAAGTCTGAATAGTGAATAACCTGAAACATGCTACTGTTTTCGGGAAAACAGCTTCTTCACTTAGCTGACATAAGCAGAAGTACTTGCACACTGGCCCTGGTCTTCAAGCACACACGCGCAGACAGTTGCAATTGTGATTTGCATATTCAGCATCGACATTCATTACATAAATTACCATAACCTTCAACCACATGATCACCAGCTTCAGGTGCAGACAGTTTCACTGACAGCTTTAAAAGCAAAAGAAGGGATGCCTGCACTGTCTTGTACGCCACAGAGTAGGTAATAAAAAGGCAATCATGATCACAAAAATCACAAATTCCACATTATCAACCTTGCTGACCACATGCAGTACAAGAGACATTCCTATATTATATACTTACCAGTGCCTGTACTGTATAGTGAATTGGTTTGTATGGTAAAGAAAGATTACCCTTAGTAGAACTCTAATGTGGGAGGATGGAGTATATAATTTATGCTGATTCTGTTTCATCCTCTTAAGTCTGATTAGTGCTTCTTATTAAAAGCTTCAAACCAGTCCAGTGCCAAAGAGATGGTACTGTAACTGTTACACCTTGGCTATATCAGCAGAGCAGGGAAAGCAGTATGTCATCAACCTCGGTGTGAGTATCTATACTGATAGAGGACTGCAGCTGTTCACCCATAGTACTGCTGTGCACTTGACCTTTTTGGCACCACTCACAGACTAAATAATAAAGCAATGTTGTTATGCATAAAAAATAATAAATCAAAGTGTATCTTGGGTTGCGGCTCTTCATGTGTAGAGCATGTGAAGATTTACTTTGCGTGGCTGGTGTAGATAGCTGTGTTTAAATGTGAAGTGTATCCGCTTCACAGAGATGATGCAAGAGCTGTTTATGTGCAGATTGCAAATGATGGCAGTGTCACATTTCAGAAAATAACTGTGCTTGAAAATGCTAGATAAAATTGTCATTATTACAAGACACTGGCGTACTCATGCATGAGATGCTATTATAGCATTTGTCTTGATTGATGGCATGTGTTAAAATTAATGCAAGAGGAAAAGATCTTGCGTTACTATTGGCAGCTGTGTTGCCATCCAGATAAACAGAGTCGTGAAAACTATTTTTGTCAGCTGCAGATGTAGAAATATATATCATATGTGCAACTCTTCTTTGTTCACTGTCACCCACTGTACTATGTCTATGATCCTTGCTGTTTTTATGCCATACAAAACTATTAAACAGATTGTTTAGTTACTCCAACTTGATAAAGGTAGTGTCTGTTAATGGCTTTGGTAAACAAGCCACGATTGCATTGCTAAATCTGTGTTTGCATATGCCAGCCCATTCAATGTCTCTGTATAGCTTCTATAATCCATGGCTCATTAGGGACTTACATGCAGCACATCACAAACACAAGTCACAGATAGAGCAGCTCCCCTGAGAAAATGAGACAAACAGTAGGATGCATTTAACATACTGGTGTGTCGGTATAAAAGAGAATTCCTGGTCTATACATTTTATTTCTGGAATATTTGCAACAGACTGTGTAAAAACAGCATTGCCATTAGTTTAGGTAGTATGCATGTAGCCTGGCTGCTGTTGAATAAAACCAAAAGGCAGTCATGAAAGCCACCAGACAAAAGCTCTGTGTGGGTGTCTGGCTAGTTGTTTGCATGGCTGACGGGGTAGCAGTGTGGGCAGTGGAGTGTGTTGAAGAAGTGTTACGTGTTTGTGTTTGTGTGCGTGTGTGCAGATTTGTGTGTCTACTGTATATTGAGAAAGCTGTCTGTGAGGGTCCTTCAGAGAGGTGCAGCAGGGCACAGTGGCTGTGGCCCTGGAGAGCTCTCAAACTGATCCAGCAATGTCAGCCTGACATTCTCTTCATCCAAAGTCTTTGTTTTCCTCGTTCTCCCTCATTGGTTTTCTCTCTTTCATTCTTCCCCTCACTGTCTCCCCTCTTCAGCCTTTCTTTCTTCATCTTCCTCTCTTTCTGTTGCTCTGTTTTCCCACTTCTCTCTTAGCCTCTCTCTTGACTTTCTCATCTTGCCTCTCTCTCCCTCTCTCTCCCTCTCTGTCGGCAGGAAGAGGGGAGTGTAGGAGGTCCTTCTCAAACCGGCAATACACCGATAATTGCTTTCTGGTCACTGTGACATGACAAGGTCTGCCAGGGTAAAGCAGCACACACTCAGACAGACACACACACACACACACACAAAACACAAGAATGCATGCACAAAGAACCACTTGCACAAAAACACACAAGCACCAGAAAAATACACACAGAAGCACTCACGGATACACACTATAACAGTCATGTCCAAACAGCAGTAGTTGTGTAAATACTTGATGGAGCAGAAAGGCACTGCAATGAAAGCAAACCAACCTGTCTGACTTTCCCTGCAGCACTTCCATTATGTGTCTCAGTGCTAACAAACAAAAACACACACAGTGTAACAAGCTTGCCGTAAAAATTACAGCAACTTACTATCAGCTGGCCACCAGCTTACTACAACAGTTTTACAATATTGTCACTGAATTGGTTGTTTGCAGTGCTGCAGTCACAGAATTTTTTTTTGTTTACTGTAAATTATATTACAATACAGAGTTGCTATGACTAAAATAACAGTAATAAATACAAACTCTGCTTATTTCAAACAGTTGTCATCATAAATTACTTGCATGCTTCTACAACCAACAACCAACGTAATTAGCCGGATTTCCATGCATTACAGTTGTAATGAAACTGGAAAGATAAAGGTTTAACCTGTGGATGAATTGCACTGTTTGAAGACAAATTTGCTGATTGTAGCCACCTGAACAAATTCAAAAACTTCCAATAACTAGAAGGGCACTCAGAGAGCACACACTTCCGCCAAGGCCAGTAGTCCATGAAATTCATGCAAGGCAGTCTTTGCAAAAGCCTACTGATAGACAACAAACAAACCAATCAGTAATGAAAACATGCCTTTAACTCCCACAGCTTGACGCCCAAGCCAGTGGAAAGTAATGAAAAATGTATTGCCACCAACGGTTGCTAGATGGTGGCTCTAAAAAACTCCTTTGCAATTCCAAAACCCAGCTTCACTTAAAAAACATTGAGTCCATTAAATGTGTTCTCAACATCATGTTCTCTCGCTAAATTCAGACCCTGGCGTGCTAGTGGTCACTTTGGGATGTATTTCTTCATTAATAAGTTTGAAGGCTAATAAAAGGCCTTGATGTCTGCTCCGTGGCCATTGATTAAAAGCTGTGGTTGAAAGTCGTCTTGCCTGCTGCTCTCCCTGGCTGCAGGAGTCATCCCAAATTGAGTTTTTAGAGCCTCTGTTGAGAGAATAAACAGTGAGTTTTCTCCAGGCCTAATTTGTCTCCATACTCCTACTGAGTTTGTGGTTGAGGAGTTACATTAAGTAATACATTGGTAAGCTTAATGTCTGTCCTAGATAGCCATACCTGCCGTGTTTGCACAATGTAGCCAAAGAAGCAAAAGACAGGCCGTGTGTGTGTAGCAGTCAGTGTTTCCGTTAAGACATTGTACATTTTGGGTAGCGGGGCATGGTTTCAGATTTCAATAGGAAACAACCCTCACTTCTTTTTTTGGAAGATACTCATGCCAAATAGAAAAGATGGTGGCAAACCTGAGCTGCAACTCTGGGCTTCAAACAACTTCCAAAGTAAAACAGTGGTTGGCATCACACCTCGCTATGTTCATCTTTATATATACAATCTATCAAATTGAATTATGTCATACATACACTGATCAGCCAGAACATTATGAGCACCTGCATAATATTGTGTTGATCCCCCCTTATGTGCTCTGAACCATTGGGCATGGACAAGAGGACCTCTCAGGGTGTCCTATGGGGTGTGGAACCAGGACGTTGGCACTGGATCCTTTGGGTACTCTGGCTTGTGCAGTGGGGCCTCTGTCAATCAAACTTGTTCCACTGCATCCTGTTGATGCTTGATCAGAATGGGGTGTAGGAAGTTTGGAGGTCAAATCAACATGTTGGGCCACTGTCATGTTCCTCAACATGTTCCTGATTGGTTGATGTTTTTGCCATGTAGTGGGGTAAATATTCCTGCAGGGGTAGCCCAGTGACATTTGCATGAGGGAGTGTGCTTGTTCTGAGACAATGTTTATTTGGCACAGATGCCAAAATCCAAGGTTTTCCATCAGAACACCACATAGTGCCAACACGATCAATGTTATTCACTTCACCTGTCAGTGGTTTTAATGTTGTGGCTGATCGGTGTAATGCACAGACAGTCTCGAGGCACTTTCAGGTAGCTAACAAGTTAAGGAAAGAAGTACTCTGTTGCCCATAAAGTTGGAATAAAATATTTTTTACTTCTGTGTCTTCTCCACAAACCACGAAGGCGGCTTGCTGGCATTTTCCGATTTCTACTGCACAGATTAAACAGCTGCCGATCATCTCATCTGGTAGTTAGTCGTGGTCGTCCTGGAGATTTTTGAGGCCTGAAATGACCCTCCTCTCGATGATGTTGGAAGATTTTACAGATCGCACTCTGCAATATTCCAAAGAGAATCAGCAATGTTGGCTTGTTTGTGTCCATCCTGTCGGAGTGCAAGCATTCTTTGGTGTAATACCAGTTGCATCAGACGAGGTATTTAGCCTAGGGAACTTCTTTGTCAAATTTGGTTGAAAATTATGCAGCCAATTCTGAAAATGTGGACTTACTGCATCCAGATTTTAAGCAGGAAAAGGACAACATAGCCATGGACTCAGTATGTAATCACTGAACCTGGTCAAAAGTGATTACTGATGTGTATAAATAGAAATAAAAGAGGAAAATGTCTGAAAACTAAATTATTCCAACTTTAAGGGCAACAGTGTACATCATCGCTACAGTAAGAGACTATAAATGAACCCATGGCAACATAAACATTGCACAAAAATGCTACATAACAGTAATCTATACTACCACACTGCTATGGACACAGCTACCTTTACAGTTACCTACACTCACAGCTGCTCCCTGGAATGTTTATGAGACTCTACATTACTATAATATCACATTCTCGAGCGTTTGGGTACCGCAACCATTTCTGGATGTCTGCCTAGTTTATGACGTGTAATAAAAGTATACCAACTTCCAAACCGCAGCAGCTTCATGGAAAAAAATAAGTCAGGGATGTGCCGCATAGCAGAGACCTGAAGGAGTGTCACTCAGCCTCAAGACTATTTTTACTGAACTAAAATGCTGAAGAATTTACCATTTGTTCAACCACTAACTCACATTTACAAAGAAAGTTGTCTTTAACACCAGACTTCATGATGAGATGGCTCAGCAGCAGTAACTTAATATAATATTTTAGCTTTACATTACACTGACAGTATTCTTTTTCCTAAAGCAGTCCATAAATCTTCCGGTGATTTACATGTTCTAACACATACTTGTCTTGCCTATCTCTCTCTAATAGCAAGCCTGAAATAATAATACTACTGAGCTAAGAGACAAACAGCCACAGATAGACGCACAAGCAGCGCGGGGCAGAGGGGTGACTTCATGTTTTTATATTTCTGCTGTCACTATCAACACATAAATTTGGCTCCCAGGGAAATAGATACTACATAGTCTTAGATGGCCCAGGGTGTTGGCAGATGGCTGCGGTTCATGGATCGGTCACACACACACACACACACACACACACACACACACACACACACACACACACACACACACACACACACACACACACACACATTCATAAAAACTTAGTCATGCTTAGTCACTGCATTTCTCCCTCATTTTACTGTCAACGTTTTCTCATTTTTCCCAAAATGTTGAATGAAAACTCCTACACTCTTAGAGCTCCGTCTGCATCACCTCTACATCAAATTGTTCAACTCGTCCGCTGACATCTGCACAAATTGACCTGAGATGAATGATGTCTTCATCTTTCTCTAATCTCATCGCTTGTCCCCGTCTCGTTCTCTGTAAAATTCCACACATCTTGAGGTTTCTCTCTCGTCTCCTCCCTCTTCTTCTCCATCTAACCATAAACCACACTCATCTGCTCACAGTAGACAGCCTCCTTCAGTTTCTCTCTGCCCTTTTCCCCCTCTCTCTTTCTCCATTCTTCTGCTGTTTGACGCTAACCACAGGATGCTGACAGACAGGTAACACAGCTTCAAAGCCAACTAACGCCCATATCAGTTTGGAGCCATATGCAGGTGCCTGGCTAGGGTTTGTGCTTTACCTTTGAAATTACAGTCATTTTATTCCAATACTATAATCAAGTCAAGTCAGTGTTATTTATATAGCTCAATTAAAATAACAGAAGTTGAGCCAAAGTGCTGTCCAATTGAGAAAATAGATGGAGGTTGGGCTGAAAACAAGTCGCTGATTAAACAGTCAGGTGAAGCAAAATAGAGTCGAGAAATAAAGATGAAAAAATTATCACACTAAAATGTTAAATTTCAGATACATAATATAAATTATTGATAATTTTTGATTATTTATTCAATTGCGATTTAACTTTATTTATCAATCCATACCCATGGGTCCCAGATTTCTTCTCCTCGGCCTCGTGGACGGACAGAATATATTATACTTTTGGATCAAGGACTCTGTTCCCACTAAGAAGTCATGGCACAATACCAAAGTGGAATGCATTCCCAGTGAATACATCACATGTATGCTCAACTCTTCTACAGATACTTTCTACTCCAACTGGGACCCTTATTTGAGATTCATAGGTCCAGTTTTGACCTCTCATGTACTCAAAGGATTTCCCTCTTGTTAAGTGTCCTTTTATCTCGGCTGACATTTTCCAGTTGTCATCTGTTGTAATAATGTCCCTGTGTTCTGTCTGAGCAATATTTTTTGTATGTTCAAATTCTAACAAAAAAAAAAACTTTATTTGTCAAGGCAGACAGGTGATCATTTTAATGTTAACACACAAAATTTCCCACACATAATCTGGATACACTCTAGATAAACTAATTTAACACCAGTTATAAAGAATAAATAACACTTGCATATATTGTTTTTATTGCTTGCATTTCACTTATCTTTCTTTATTTTTCTTCTTTCTATTTATTCATTATTATCATAATTTTTACGACTCATGAACGGAACCCAAGTGCCAATTTGGTGCCACCTCATTTGAATATGAGTGCTGGTATGACAATAAAGAACCTTGAATCCTTGAACTTTAGAAACCTAAATTGAAGTTAGTGGCTGCCAAGCACTGGGAGACTGGGAGCGCCTCACTTAGGTAAAGGTAGTGGGGGCGCGAGGTCCTGGGTGTTTTTTGACTATGAAGCTAATCCCCGCCGGACGTAGCCTCCAGTATGAGACATCTGCAGATGCGGTGATGATAGACCCTGGCAGCTGTGAACTAGTGGACCTCAGGAGACCTGCACCGAAGCCAACAGGGAGAGTGATGGAGGGCGAAGTGGATGCACTACTAAAGGGATATGATCGGCTGTTGTGATCTAGGGAGGGAGCACATGTGCACTCCTTCTGTGCTTTAATGGCACTTTGCATTTAACACATTTAAATGACATACTGAACATTCAATGCAACAATTTTCTTTTTGCTATTGATAAAACTTCTACCATTTTATCACATAGACTTAATGGAAAGAATCAGCTGAGTAATTTAAAGCTCATTTTTAAGCAAAGGTGTCAAACGTTATCAAGCTTAAGATTCTCATTTGTGAGAATTTGCAGCTTTTGTTCATCTAATGTGATCGCATATTCAATAACTTTGAGAATTCGAGCCACAGTGGACTAAAACAGATATGATATCTACATTGAATATACATCTTTCACCACTTTCCGGCATTATATAGACCAAACATTTTATGTACTGAGCAAGAGATATGTGATTATTTAATGATGATAATGGATATTGCACTGATGGGTATTATGAAAGCGCTTTTCTGTGTCCTGTCTGAAGCCCTTTGAGTTCTGTTCGTTTCTGCATAGTTTTATGTCCCACAGGTGTTCAATTTCACATGTTCTGTGTCTTGCCTGTACTACTTATGTAATGCTCTGTACCGTGTTATACAGCACAATAACCTGGTTTGTACTTCGTTGACACCCTATGGGACAAAAGACAAAATATTACAGTCTAACTAGTTTACCACAGTTTAGGCTCAGCAGCTGTTGAACTGATCTGATGCACATATGAAAACCATCAGGTTTAGATTAGGCAAAAAAATTTACATGTAATACAGTCGTCTAGTTCTTATCAAACCACTGATTTTTCTTATCTAAACTACAAAAGGGCTGATTTTACAAAAGTTATAGAATCAGAAACTGTCAAAACTATGTCTAGATAAAACAATGTCCACATCAAAAACACAGCATAAAGGAAAATAAAGTGTCGTTATTGCCTTATAGTAGGCTTCCAAATCGAGATAAGTTTGAGAGAAGATACTGTGTAGGTTTCTGTGACCATATGTACTATGTATGTACCGTGTGCACTGTGCGTGTGGACGCATTCCTCAATGTGTATTTAACTGTATCCGTTGGTTCGTGCAGCAGCTGTCTTTCATGATCACGTCACTAAACAAACACATACTCACACGGCATCAATACAAACAGTATAATACTTTAACTTCCTCTTCCTCTATCAAACTCCCTCTGACCCCCTCTTTTTCTCTCCGCCACACACACACACACACACACACACACGCACATACAGGCGTACAAACACAGATGCACATACACAGTGGCAGCTGTTTGGAACGTGCGGCAGGGAGAAAAAGACCCACCCACGAGGTGAGCCGGAGGTTAGCGCTCCTTCAGGCATTTACTGTCAACGGCGAACACACACGCACACACACGCACACCCACACACACGGACACACAGCCCGCAGTCTAATTTCTTTTGCTTACATATCTTTAAAATTTATACTGGGAATTTCATCATGTACATATATCCATGAACACACACACACATTCCTTCCTCATTAGATTCTATTTAAAGGTTAGTTGAGAAGAGAGTTAAGGGAGTGTGTATTAACTGTAAACACACTCAGAAATACACACATTATGGTCCATCCATTATGGGTGCTGCCCTCAGAACTAAAAGAGTCCACGCCACAGTTAAACTAATATTTATTCCTCCTAAGAGATTATTTGCTCAGCTCTCTCTGCCTCTTTTCTTTCATGTCAGTGTCTGCATGAAAATACACTCTCTGGCTGGCTATAAATCACCCTCATTCACCTACACCTCTGTTCCTCTCTCCCTCTGTTAACATTTGAAGCATGACTTGCGTGCGTTAACGTGTGTGTACGTATGCGTTACCTGGGAACACCTGTGTGCTGTGCTGCAGTATCTGACATCTGAAGGCCTGCCAGGCCCCCGTCAGCTGGCTGAGGAAACCCCGTACATCGGTGAGCTCACTGCCAGAGGAGTGGAGCACGGAGAGAGCAGCTCGCAGGGCCTGCTGCTGCCTCACACACACACCTCTGACACACACAAAGGCACACACAAAATAACAGATTGAGGACAGCTTAGATACAGGGGAAAAAAACAACAATTTGCAGGATAGCCTTTCATTTTTTTCATCAATAAATTGACAGTGTTTCATTGCTGACACATTTGGCTGTAATATCCAAACATCTAATGGGAGCTGTCAGTATAAAGGTTAGGACAAGACTGTTAATGGTCCAAGTGTTGTTAAAGTGAAGTGTGTGTGGATAAGACAACATAAGCCTTTAAAGGTGTGGCTCGGAAAGACTGTAGTTGGAATCCCAAAATGAAGGGGAAATTCTTCCTCTCCCTTCTTTACAAATACTTTGATTAAGGCTCCTAATCTCTAACTGCTCCAGTGGAGTTCATCAGTGTGCAAGAGTGCGAATACGTGCAACAAAGAGCGTACTGTATTTTGTGTGACAGCACTCTCTGGATAAATCTAATTTTATAAAAGCATAAAGCTGCTCTTTCATTACAAAGACTCAGCTGTTGATTAATACTGTCTATTTCAATGTCAGAACTTTGAACGTCACCCAGTCTGTTCAGTATTTCATTAGCTAACAAAAACTGATCTTACAATTAATTCTGTGACATTTAAGTCAACGTGTGAAAGTGTGCAGACACAGAGTTCCTACGAGCGGTCTGACTGATTCTGTGTTTGCTGTGATTTTTCTCCACCATTTTTGCCAGATTGTGAGTGCTGGAAACTGCAGCCATTTTTGACGTGCAGGCTTTAACAGCACACAGCCGCATCTGGAGGTTAGAGTTTCCTTAGTGGCAAAACTGAAATCGTCCTACCCCTATAAGGGCCGTGGACCTTAACTACATGTGAGTCTTGCATTTCCAATTTGCGTCTCAACGATATGTCATCAATTTAAAGCTTTGTATAGCTCCTTCATCCATTCCAAAGATATGCAGGTTAGGTTGACTGGTGACTCTCAGGGTTGACGTTAGGCTTTATTCTGTCTTGTAGTTCTGTTTTTAACATATGGAGACGCAATCGAGGGACATTACTGTTTCACCTTTAAGCCAGCAGCGGTGGTCGTAACAGACAAATCAACGCTTGGTGAAAGGGAACGGCATCATGGTGGAACACTAGACACTGACACTGTTGTTTTATGTCACACATCTGAGTCCAATGCTGCACACAGAGGAGCGGAATTGCGCCAACTTGTTTGGTTCAGTCTGAATGAGTGAAGGCGAACAACGGCAGCAAAATAAGGGGGTTCTCAGCTGCATTGTAGTGTGATCTCTGTGTAAAAGGTGCTCATGTGTCAGCCCTGTTATTCACTGGCAAACTGTCCAGTGTGGCCCCCACCTCAGGCACAGTGTCAGCAGCTATAGCTAATGGTGTCAGTGCCTGCACGCTCTCAAATGTTGACTTGTAGACTACCATATATTGACCTTCACAGAAGTAGAGAATGTATTCCAGGTAAAACTAGATTCCGATATATAATTATAAATAAATCATAATGAAGAGATTAATAGAGAGCCAAAAAAGTCAGTATATAAAAAATTAAAGTTGAATATAAGAGATAGAAGGCAGTTGAGGACTGATGTAACCACAATGTCCTTAAAAAAGGGTGCATGTTCTACAGCACTCTCCCTTTCCCTCCCTCACTCTCAAAGAAATATGTTCAGACGAAAAGCACTTTGAGTAACATGAAAGATCACTGGCTCACACTCACACACATAGGTGCACACACACACATGCACATACACTCAATCAAGTCACAAACCATTGCAAGGCGTGGAAAACTAGAGCACTGGAATAGAACATTCTGTTATTCCGAGAACACTTTTGACGGAACATGTGGGTGAGAGCACACTGAACAGTTTCCTATTTTACTATACACACATAGAGGTGGGAACACACAGGCACACGTATATCCAGAGTGTGAGGACACACATGGTGGCACACACAGGTATACATTCGCTCTCAGATCTGTATACTCAGACAAACTCCATGAACACTACTCAGTCGTGCGTGCAAAATATTGTGGCAGTTTTTAAGAGCTCCACAGGGTTGAGTGGTTGTTGTTTTTCTTATTCGGGGTTTGTGGCTTAAGGTGATCAAAAATGAACAGAGTCTCAGACGAGACGAGACGGGATGAGAGGGCAGACTTTGAGCTGGTTTGCAGTGCCTGGGAGTGTGTATGCGTGCGTGCAGAGTGGAGGAGAGCATGGGCACTGCTTGTCACGAGAGCGAGTTTTATAATGTCAGACGACATAAATCATAAGGCTGACAGCACCAAATGGAGGAACAGATATGAGCCAGATCTGTCATCGGTGATAAGGCTAAGATAGTGAAAAACAGAGACAGAGACTGCATGCCTTTGCTCACCCGATGGTTTACTCATTTAGCAGCTTTCAATGTCAGAAGCCTGATTAAAAATCACTTTTCCCTTCCTGATATCTCCTCTCTCTCCCACTCTTTTCACCTCCACCTCTCCCGCCATTAACTGCTCATGTCTTTTTCAAGCTCTCTCTCCTCTGTTTCCAGGAATTAACCAGTAGGTCAGTCGAATTAACTTTATCTCTTCTGTTTTTCCACTCTCTCTTTTATTGTCTTCCGTCTATCATCTCACACAGTTGTTTCCCATCTGCCTTGGCCTTCCTGTATCTGGTCAAAGAGCGGACAGCCAAGCAGGGTGATGGAGACCAATGCTCTACTTTTTTTTCCATCTTTTACTTTTGCGTTGCTTTGTGTGTGCTGCTCCGGCAGGAAGGAGATTAAAACAACAATTCCAAGCTGTTTTTAGTTTATTTACAAAAACCTTTAACACATTACCGTACTCCTGGACTGTCATTGTATTTATTTTCTCTTTCCTCTCTCTAATTTTTTCCTTACCTAAGAATCTCCCTTTGCTGCTTCTCTTTTCCTAGAACCAGGTCTGCTTCCTCCTTCATGGCAGCTGCTATCTCCAGCCTGTCGAGGAAGAGGAAGAAGAAGAAGAGGAGAAAGATAGAAGAGTGAGTGTGAAGAATGGTGGGCAATATCCATTCATTAGTGAATATGAGCCAAATGTAATGCCACTGAACTCCCACGGGGGTGAAATGAGCTTATTGATGTTGCAACTTTAATGATATAGAGGAGGGGATGATCATGATGAAATGGAATTAGATGAAAAATTAAAAATGCCCTTCAGTAGTAATTGATCTAAAGAGATGGGCTTCCCTTTCCGTCTCTTCGAATCTCATTCTAGATGTGATAAATTGAATTGAATATGAGGACAATCAGCAAAAACATGAGGGCAAAAATTAAATTTTAGGTGCAAAATAGTGATACGTTCAATTGGAAAAATAAAAAAAAACAACATTGTTCTCAAAGTTCTGACAGTATCTTGAAAGTATGGGCATAATAACAAACCCACAATACCTGCACTTGCAATGATGAGCACCTATAGTGGCCCACGTCTGTTATAAACACCTGGTCTACTGCACCCCACCAGTCCAACGCATCTATAAACTGGTTTTATGTCCAACAATAAACTGCAAAAATACAAGGAAGTTAAGGCTATGATAAGCGATATGCAGGCTTTCCAGACAGGAGCGATCAGATCTGACAGGTTCCAGCAATCAACCACGAAATATAACTAGTGAGACTGTGCGACCCGGACACCAGAAACAACACATCCTGTTCTTTTCTAAAACAGCACATATGAGCACTGACAGCGAGACGGAGAGAAGAATAAACATAATAAGCAGTGAGAGTTGCGCAGAGCAGACTAGACAAATAGAGACTAAAACCAGACGGATAATAATCATGAAGTTTAATCAAAAAGTGTAATTAGAATGACATGTAATGATCCCGGCAGGGGATTTTCTGCTCATTGGCAACACTTTAGACACAAGCATGACGTGAGCTGCTGAGAGGTCCAAATATCTGGTAAGAAGAAAGGCAAGATTTTCTACAATTATACACCGACACCGCCTTTGTTTATGGAAAGTAACCCGTGCTGTGTATGCCAGAGCATAATGTCGAATACATGTTTTATGAGCAGCATGGTAATGTAACACCTTACCCTTGTTTCTGATTTTTAGGGGTCACTACCAATCTGTGGGTGTGGTAATAGTGAAGTAGTTGTGTTATTGATATCAACTTTGGGCAGTGCCTTGTGAAAGCCAGCTGGCAAGCAAGTCTCATCTGCTTTATTTGGACAACCTGTGGACTACACACAGTGAGATAAAAAGGCTCTAAAACATCATATTTATCACCACACCATATTAAAAACAGTATCATTAACTCACTGCTGGGTTACAAAGGAGGCATTTTACTATTTTCAATAAAGGAGAACAACAATAAGAAAAAGTTGGATGCACAAAGGGCACAAAGAACTGCTGAGTGAGAGAAATATTAACTGTTATGTGTGCAGGAATATAAATAACATAAAATAATCTAAATATTTTCTTTAAAATATTTTCAAATACATAACGAATAATCAGACAATCAGATATATGTTTGCTGCAGTGTGGAGGCATTATATAATCAAGATGAAGTAAGATATGGGGGTTTCAGGTCTCTAACGGTAAGTAAAATGGTGTTAGCTCTGTTGAAACAACACTGAAATATAATAGGCATCATATAGAAAACATTTAAATATAATTTCACTTTCTTGAGGAAATGTAAGCCAACATTATGTAAGTGACTTATGTGACGGTGTTGATGCAATGCTAAGATACCACTTTAGCACTTTACTGATATGAAATAACATCATATTAATAGGTTAATTACATACAGGAAGTCATTCATACAGCCAGTGGATGGTCAGCTAACAGAAGATTTTGTTTGTAGACACTGAAATTAGGGTCAAGCAAATGCAATAAAGGTCCACAGATGCCCACCACAAAACATACATAGTGAAAAAGAGGTAAGCAAGAAGAGTAGCTCCGTAGTTTCCCTGAAAAGGTCAAAAAAAAAAAAGTGTGTGTAACAGCTTAGCAAAAAAAGGATCAAGGCTGTACATACAGCAATCCCAAGCAACCAAATAAAGCCTACATTTACACTGCTGTTTGAGCTCTATGTGGTAAGTGTCAAGGCTAAGTTATATTCAATATATCTGATGCTGCTGCATAGAGATCAGACAATAGCCAAATAGATAGTCCTGTCCTGCTCAGCAGGGTGAAGTAACAGCATCAGTTGTGTTGCCTTGTTATGTCAAGGACACACACAGAATAAACAGAAGGACACGGACACGTGGTGGTAAGTATTTCACTTACTACTCTGTACTTTTCCTGCAGTGGGGAGATACCTGGCATCGTAATCTAAATTTTACAGACTACAGAGAACATGAGAGCATCCAAGCTTAAAGTTCCATTTACTATTCAGAGCCTTCAGAAGCTCAATATGACAACTCAGTTCATATCACCTGTTTGAAAGCTCATGTGATGGCATTTACAGCTCCATTCACTGCATAAAACCCATAAGATAAGGCTAAAAACCTCAGAATATTAAGAAGTTTTTATTAAGTGGGCCTTTTAGGTAAGAATGATTTCACCAAATACTGATTTCAAGGGTCAAGAATGAACACTCATGCACAGATATATGTATTTGCAGAACATGGTGTTTGTTCTCTCTCAGTAAGAATTGCATATACAGTATGTTGAGATTAGTGTGGGGTGAGAATGGACTGAGCAAGTATGCGTGTTTCTAGTAATCCTGTATGTGTGTGTGTGTGTGTGTGTGAATGGGAGGCCATGTTTGAGTCTGAGTGCGTGTTTACAAGTAAATAAGTAAGCATGTGACTGTGGCTTAGCTGATGTACAGTAGGCTATGTGGCCCTGTGTGTGTGTGAGGTCGTGCGAGTTAAACTTTTCCACGCGCATTTTATCCTGTTTGTATGTTTGCCATTCTCTGACCAAGTCTGTGATCCTGTGTCTGTGTGTGTGTGTGTGTGAGATGTGTGTATTTGTGCGTGCATGCCTTTGCTTTTCGAGTGATGGCAGCCCAGACTCCCACTGTTCACCCATCTGTCCCCACCAGTCCCAAAGCGAGAACAGAAAGAACACCGCCTCGAGAGGGGTGTGTGCGTTTGCGTGAAAACACACACACCCCTCTCATGTGGTGTGTGTGTGTGTGTGAGTGTGTGTGTTTGTGCCTTGTACATGAATTTGTGTGTACTTTGCGTGCGTGAGCCCGAGCTCCTGTTCCCAGGGCAATGGCTGTCAGTGGAATAACTAGGTAGTGCAGTGCCAGTAAGTGCGTGCCAGATTAGAGTACCCCCTACCAGCAGCCCAAATCAACTGCCTCATCAGGACATGTCATACACACTCACACACTCACATACACTCTCACACACACACACACACACACACACACACACACCACAGACAAACAGTCAGGCACACACATCAACAACACTGATCCCTGCCACAGTGTTATCGTGACCTACCAAGTCAAATGTTTTCTGTTTTTGGGTGTGTATGCGTCACAGAGTTTACAAGTCTGGTGCCGCTTCATATTTTCAGAGGTTGGAGCTTGAAGGTCAACAATACAAAGCCAAACTTAACATCCCCCAGTAGGCTTATTTTCAACCACTGACTGTGTACAAAATGTTCTGTCATTATGTCTTGTTTATCCTATTTGTGGTGCCAGGCTAAAACTGGGTGAAAAGAGTGATTGCAATGAACTTGACTTTAAGGCCAGTCTTTGTCGTGTTTTTTGGAGGGGAGGTGGGGGGAGGGTGGTCATTATTGGTGGCTTCATAACAAACAGCCATAAATAAATTGGTGTAATTCCCTGTTTCAGCCACAAGACACAATCAGATGAGAGCTAGATGGTTTCAGCAGCTGCCCAGCATTGACTGTTGAAGGTCTTTCAACAGTGGTCAGTGAGAATTTGACATAGAGGCATTAACTTAATAGTGCAAGTCAGTGTAATGTGGTCGCATATTTCTGTGTGTGCCTGTGCTGGTATTTTCTGTCATCATTGGAAGTGACATAAAAGCTTCCCCATATCAAAGTGTCATCTGTTCACCCACTGTGTGTGCGCATGTGTGAGAGTTGAAAGGCAGTTTTGATCAGCAGCCTGGCAGGACATTCAAAGCTGAAAGGCATTTTACTTTGACCAAAAAGGAGCACAAACAGAATGTAATACACCTACGCCCAAAGAAAGACGCATTAACATGCACTAAGTCATCCACAAGTACAGCTTTCAAATGTTTCTGAAACTAAAAAAGCTAAAAGCCCATTTTGGGCTTGTCAACAGATGGTTAAATGTTACAAAGACAATATTTTAATGACTCATTTTAATCATTTACTGATCAAGTCTGGTGTGGAGTGTTTATGGCATGACACCTGTCTGTATATGTTTTGTTTTTTCAGGTTATCTGGTAACCATGTCAGGGATGCCATAACAATGATAGTGATCATCAAAACAACACACAGGCATAGACAGACAGACACACACACACACACACACACGAATACAAAGTGCAAAGCATAAACACTGATATCATATTATAACAAATGAAATTAACCCAAAGGATCTGAAATGCCTTTGTCTTCCAGCTTCATTTTAAATTCTGAAAAGCCATGTGTCTGTCTGTGTTTCATTTGTATGTGTGGGTTGCTATGCTACTGCTTCAACATGTTATTGTTGATTACCACATAAACTCTGTCATATTGTGTGTGTGTGTGTGTGAGAGAGAGAGAGAGAGAGAGAGAGAAACACACACACATACACACACACTACAATATCGTTGTTTTTGTTTGTCTTGTTGTCATGAGCCCGACAATGAAGCAACTATTACAGCCGAGCAGAGGTCTTCTGTCAGGGACAGTTCTTCGTCAACGCAAATAACATATGCAAAACACAGACACAGTAGAGTGGTGTGTGTGTGTGTGTGTGTGTGAGAGAGAGAGAGAGAGAGAGAGAGAGAGAGTCAGTCTGTTTGATGTGGTAATGTGAACTTGAAGTCAGATCTGTGCTGCTACCTCATATGCAGGCTGTGAAGGCTGCTTAAGTCTGTACATAGAAGACTTGGCATGTTACCTAACAAATATGCACACACACACACACAAACAGAGAGGGAGCGAGGGTATAGCGTTTTGTGTACTGTTTCTGTGGTTGCCAGTGGAAACCAGAAACTGAAATAAAACCGCATGAGTACATAACTAATTTGCTGCAAAGTACTTCCTCGTTACAAATGGATGCCTTTCTATTTGTCATCCATCATTTGTCTCTCCTTCACTCCCCCTCTCCCACCTGAAAGTTGTCTTATCACCGTTACGATCCAGCCCCAGGTGTGTGCATGTGGGTGTACGCATGTGCTCTCACACATTTTTATGATTCATTCTTAATAACTGCCAAGTCTAATTTTTGTTACTCTGTGCATGAGTGATTATCCCATCCACTGCAGGTGTATACAAGTGTGTGCATGTGCGTGCACTCATGCTCTTGCACAAAGGCCGAACACATGACACACACAGACACACACAGTCAGGTATAGACGCATTCAGCCTCACACCAAAACACACTGTTTGGATCAAGAACAAGACAAGCCAGCCAAGAGGAAGCAAGCAAAGCATATTAAATTCCCAGACACTTCTCTCAAAGCCATAAGCATGCGCACAAGTTACATGATATGTTTCAACCTGTCTTGAGTTAGAGAAGCTCTGTCTGTCCAGATCAGTGTTTCATACGAAGGAGAAGTTTAACGTCTTGGTTCCTTTTATTCTCCCTCACAACCTTCATGCCTATTTTCTCAACTTTTCTCACCGTTTCATACTGACTTCATGACAAGAGTTAAAAACATATTAACAATCAATCTGACTGTGTTAAGTCTCTAGAGTCTGACCCGGCTTCTTAGCCCTCAACACAAATAGTGTTAACTACGGATTGGACACTACTTGGTTTGAGTAACCTAGTATGGGATATAAAAATGTTTTTTATATTAAACTGTAGACATAGTGTTTCTTGGCATAGGAATCTGGCATCCATCATTGATTTTGATCCAAATTTCAACAAAAACAATCATCACCTTTGTATCACTTTAAAAAAAAAAAAACCTAACTGAGAGAAAAATCTTAATGCAGATTGATGAGAGGGGTGCTGCTGGTGACAAAAACCTGACAAAAATGAACAGAGCAGAACAAAATAAATCCTTGCCAAAACATTTTCTGGCTGAACCAAAAATTTGTGAACCACATTAGTGAGCCACATTTATAAGTGGGCTTAAAACTCTGCTATTTTCTGCTGATTTAATGTTGCGCTGATCCTTTTATTTTTTATGTTTTGTCAGCATTTGTACACATATTCATACCTTTATTCTGCCTTTTGTTTTCAGCACCCTTTTAATATTGCAAAGCACTGTCAAACTGCCTTGTATATCTGTTATGCTGTAGAAAGAAATGTGCCTTTGCTGACCCACTTGCTCCAAATACTGCAAGCCCAGATGCATGAGTATTAAGCTGGTGAGCTGTAAATATTTATATAAGCATCAATGTTTAACTGGGAGCTTCTTCTTAATTTAATTTGACACGATCGGCTACAGCAGATCCGCTGCCACTCTGCTGTACTTGTTGAACTACAAAAACATCCTGGGCTGAATAAAGACACCAGCTTGTAAAGAGCACCAAATCCATCTTGTCCAATAGTCTCAAATGAATAGTGTGGGCCACACACAGCTGAAGGTGAATTTCTGCTTGGAAGAGTTTTTGCGACATTCACATCATGTGGGAGGAAAGTTTGAAGCATTCTGTCATCGGAACACTTAAGGTGCCAGTTGAAAGTGTTACTGTTAATAAGTGTAAGTTACACCCTTAACACATGATGATTTCTTGATGAGATGGGGGTTAAAAATAGTTCACATTTACGTTGCATTATTATCTTAGCAGTTAAGTGCACTATATGCATTTAGGAGCAATCTCAAACATCCTTCATCAATAAGGTGAATATTATGGACCTTTCAGAAAAGAGATTCAACCTCAGGTCACTCTAATATGACATAAAAATACCATATGTCTGCTTCTGTCTTTCTCACTTTCCCTCCCTCTGCCTTTCTCATCAACAAATCAAAACATCTCAAGTTCATCTATGTTTGAACTTGTCTACCAGGTGACATTTCAAAATAAGGTTTAATTGCCACGTGCACTACCTTACTGCAGAGTGATATCTTTCTTACTTCACGTCCCTCTGTCATACACCTGTTACAGACACACACACACACTCAGACACTCATATCATGAACACACACACTGTCTGACAGGTGACATTTTTACTTCAGTTTGGTGTGTGTACTATTATAGAGCTACCAGTCAGGTTCTCCCACTACATACAACCCAATCACCCCCTCTCCTCCTGTCATACTGACACAGGATCAAAGTCAGATATAGAAAGAAAGCAACAGAATGTCAAGAGAAGAAAGGAGAGGAAAACCTGTGTGGGTTTTGGTTACAGCTGTGTGTGTGTGGGGGGGGTAGGAAGGTCTGCAAGATCTCTGATCAAACCTGTGTTCATAAAAAAACTGGTTCAAGTACAAAAACAGAATCAGAAAGGCCAGAATGTTTGAACCATTCTGAGAAGAATTTACATTGATTTTTGTATAAAATCTGTTGTTCTGCTATGGCAAATTATAGAATCGCACAAGCAAAACTAAGAGGGAGAGTGGAGGGCCGTCAATCAGAAGCATATCCCACTCCTGCTGCATAGCCAGCCATTCATCATCATTAACTCCCACACGCATGCCATCTTTTCCTTTCCTATCTCGCTCTCCTGCCTTTTATTATTATGAGTGTGAGTGATGGTGTACAATTACAGCGAAGTACTGGAAAATTGCTGGTGTAACTGTTTAGGGTCAGCTGAGAGGAAAAAGAGAGGAGAGTGAAAGAGCGTAAGTAAGAAGCAAATGAGTTTGTGAACAGTTAGAGTGGAAGGCTAAATTACAGTATGTAATTCAGACAAAAATTTAATTTTTGTAAATCTGAATGCAAAAGAACACAGAGATATATTTAAAAAGGAAAGCAACAAGGAAGACAGAACGAGTCCATTGCTGTCAGTCCACACTGGTCTCTAAACACATCGCTGTGCTGTGCATCATTATCTCTGCCTGAACTTTGACCTCCTGACCCACGCTTGGCCCCGAGGCTCCAGAACATAACAGTGCGCACCGCACCGTGTGTTTGTGTGTGTGTGTGTTTGTTAGCGTGTCGACTCAATGAAGAGGCAGCGTATGAGAGAGAGATAATCAGCTTACATTAGACCACATAGTGGATTGGCTCACCAGTCTACTGAACACATAACAACATACAGACAATCTAAAACCCTGCTTGCCATATGAGCACACCGGCTGTGGCATACACACACACAAACACCAGAAAATTTAAAGCAAATTATCCACCATGAACCAGTCCCTACTGTATGTTTAAGCCAGGCTTTGGCAGATCTGTTCTGTAATTTCTTGTTATTGCCCAACATTCACACAGATGTAAATTTTTTGTCACGGTTTGTATCAGCTCTTAATCTTAGAAACTTCCCCTGCCATCTCTTCCTTCCTAAACAACAGACGCTCAGCTTACTATGTGGTGAGCAGTAAGTTAAAGGTTTGGACACTTACAAGTCATCATCATTTTGTGTCATGTAAATGATTGCATCAGTGATTCTATATAATCTACAAAATAAAAAGAAGGATCATTCATAGTGTACAGATGGCATAGGCAATCGCATCATCTGAAATCACTCCCAATCACTGCCAGCAAAACCACTCAAATTAGGGATTGACTGATATGTTTTGTTTCGTTGTTTTTTTCCCGATGGCCGATATTTGAAACCGCATGTTATATATTACTAGCATGTGATAGCAGGAAACCTGTTATTCATAACGAGGTTACTTCATTAATAATGATTACTGTAGCTAAATATGTACAATAGAAATAGGACTGATTAAGATTGAACAGTTAGTTTCCTCTTCTCCTGCAGTTACATTTGCTGTTCTTGTTTTGTTTTGTTTTATTTTTTGTTAATCTTTCACTGGTCTGTCACTTGTATTGCCTCCTAAAGCCCATATCTTAAAGCAGTATTTCTTACTGTTTGCCAGACACTGTTTCTGGGTAAGCCATCTCCTAACTTAGCCACTAGCTGTTAGCGTAGCTTTAACCACCGTGAAAAAGGCCAATTTTCTGTTCTTCTTGCTCTGTATTTGTAGGCTGTGTTTCTGCTGGAGAGTAGTGTCTCTCAGTTAGAGCAGATTGATATAGTTAATCTTACGTCAGAAAGATTTTACGGTACTCCAGACAGCGTTAGCTACAGGCTAAGAGGCACAACAAGCCTCTCAGTGACAGCCTTAGTCTGGCATCATCAGCAAAATCAGTTGGTTAAAACCTGAGCAATATCTGCTACCTCACCTGTCAAACAAAGCGCTGCTAATTTACTGGGGCTGCTCTGCTCTGCAAATGCATTCATCTGTCCCTGTCTGTTAACAGCAGCTTTCACTGCTGATTGGCTATTACTGATGATGTGCAACCCATCAGACAGAGCTGTGGGCGGAACACTGCTGACACCACAGTGTGACTACTGACAGCCGGCTGCATCAGTGCCAAAATATCACAATTAATCGGTAATCAGTAATATGAATGACAGATAATTCAAAATATAAATAAATCAATCCTTGACCCAAATATATATACTTGTGCATTATGTCAGGGCAAACCATACAATAAGAAGCTGCTCACTGGGGTGCATATTTTTCCAGATGTGCCCTGAGGTTGCTGGTGCTTGAATGTTAAACTAACTGTTGCTTACATAGTTTGCAAGCAACTTTATCTTGAGGTTGCACAATTTTGCTGCCTCCAGTCAAAAATCCTAAGTGTATTCCAAACAGGTTTGGCTCTCAGATTGCATGGTTATTGAATTATTTGTTCATTTCAGCATGACCTACATTTAATGTTCAAGTAATGAAAGTAACATTGTATGGCTCCAGTCTGTCCTGCAGTGTGTTTAGTGCAGCGGCCCAGGCCCACGTAAGAACTCATGTCGGCTGTTATTTACCATGTTTGATGTTGTCCGAAGACGAAGACAATGCAAAAGGCGGAGAAAGTTAATCAGTCATGTGAGTTAAATGCTCTTTGCAACGAAACCTATTTGAAAAAGGTGTTTACGTCACCAATATAGCACAATAACTCCTTTTCAAAAAGTCAAAAACCTGCTCAAGAAAGCATAAAGTGTATATTTTAAATATATTCAGCATACAATTGTTTGCTCGCCTCACTTCTTTGCAATATTATCATGCTGTCTGCAAGATGAATGAAGAAAAACTACTAGTGGTTGTGTGTATTATTTCAATTCAGATGTGTTTCAAATGCTTTATCAACTGTCAAAATAAAACGCTGGGAATTTATTGTGCTGTAATTCTATCAGCCGTAATGATTACCAGCCCCAGACTTTAAATGCGTGGATGACCCATGTGTATCAGCTGAAATTATGAGAAGGTCTAACATACCATAAAACAACAAGTTTCCACATCTCAAAGACGTCTGCTCATGTTGAAGATGGGTGGAGCAATGCTACGACATTATCTCCAGGAATTACACAAAGTTAATTGAATGGGGGTCTGTGTAGGTCTGCCATTTGCATCCAGCATAGGGCCTTTATTTGACTGGTTTACAGCTGAGCTAATGATAATGCGCGTTTAAACTGACACAGTAATTGTAATGAACAGCCATTTCATTCTGTTTTTCCATAACATCCTCTAAATGATTATGTTTTTGTGGCGCACACCGGGAAGTTGTGGTTGAAGCTGCAGATGTGGGCGCACAGTGTCATACACTTGTGTGACAAGGGCTTTAGTATTGTGTCACTGTTTTGTGTGTCAACAGGACAGTCATTAGATGTTTGGGCTATTCATAGCATTTTCAAGAAACGTGGCATGCGAGCTTTTTTCTGCATATCTCCCAGAAACTTAACTCAGCCTTTGATGACGGTTTGTTTACAGACATCTGCTATTTGATTACCAACTCTTTAAAGCTGATGTAAGGGACACAACAGGAATTTTAACCACCTGCTAGCTTGTGTGCATGTGTGTGTGCGTGTATGTGTGTGTTTGTGCACCATATGTCACTTAATGTGGGTAGCCACACACACAGACAAACTCAGACTTTCCTTGGAAAGATGACGTCAACTTTCCGTGAATTTGGGCAACGTATTAAGTGGAAATAGTAAAATGCAACAATATATTTACCATCTTCTTCCTAATTCTACCATAATTACAACCTGAACTGATACCTATGATGTAACATTTATAGGAAAGCTACACTTTTGGTGTGCATTTACATTTCCCAGAATATCTACTGACAGCCCCAAGGGAACATGCCTAGGCCTGTTGAATTCAGCTGATACAATACATGTGTAGGTGGGGAGAGAAATAGCAATAAATAATGGGCTGTTAAGGCTGTTTTTAATAGAGAAAACCTTCTGTCGACTTCCTTCTGTGTGAATGTTCAATGTCAACGCATGACAGGAAGCATTGAAAAAAGCCTTCACCATTATTCTGAAGGTCTGAGACATTCATCTGCAATCATTTTGCATTGGTAATGTATGCTTTGAGGGAAGACTTTTTCTTAAAGTTGATCCTAAACCAGCTGAACTCTCAAAGTCTTGCTTCACCCATGTTTGCCCCTGTGTCAGAACAAATATACATTCAGTTCATTTAAAGGTACAGCTGCAGGTGCTCACACAGGTGGACACGAAGCTGACTGCAACAGGTGATATAATGCTGCCATTCTAAAGCCTGTGAAGACCACAATAAAATGCACTTTCTTAAAGAGTCCATTCACCACTGGGCAGAGGGTTATTTAAAAACACTACTCCGTTTAAACGGCAGAAAGACAACAGCTGCAGTTATCTAATGCCTCTGTTTCAGGTGAAAATCCAACAACACAGCATGTTCATTCTTGCAGTGTTGCAAAGCCAAAAGGAATATCTTTTGTCCGTCTAACACCTCCACACATCCTGATTCTAAAACTGACTCTGCCCCCTCATGTATCATTTCTGGACACTGATTCAAAGTAAAATGCAGCAATGTGGTACAGTGTCATGATGCTTTTACTAAATATAAGCAAAAATAGACAGCCTCCATTTCCTGATACAATGAGGTGGTTTGTCAAATGTTAAGTTCACAAAATTTCCTCAAATACTGAGTCTGTCCTAAGCAGTGTGTATGGCTGTGCTTTTCTGTGCTGTAATTTCTGCCTGTAAACAAACCTAAAAATATATTATAAAACTGTATACATTCACTTGGGATTCAATCAGTAAGAGTTGCCGGAAAAACTTGCTTTTTCGGATGTCTTACTGAATCTCATCACTACTTTTCTTTTTCTAGGTACATGATGATGATGACGATGATTATGAAGGTGTTGATGATGACAGATGATGATAGAATGTATAATTATACTGCAAAGTTTGCATCGAAGATGCACATACACGTGTGCCAGTGGGATGGATGATTTGTCTGAGAGTTAGTGTGTTTTTGTGTTAGCAGCATGACTCACAGGATAATTGCCCACATGAAACCTGGCATTAGTGATCATTTCACACCAGGGATGGGAAGTACAGACAAACACCTACAAACCTCACCTCTCTTCCAGCTGTTGCACGTTTTTTCTTAGCTCGTCTAAATTTTTATTGGCCTTTTGAAGTGCGTCATTCAGAACTTTCTCTCTCTCCCTGGTCCTCCTCTCCAGCTCTTCTCTCTGCCTCCTGAGTTTCTCCGCCTCTAAGTCTCCAAGCTCTCCTCTAAGTTGTCGCTCTTTTTCTTCAGAGATTCTATGGTACTCCTCTTCCATCTCTCTCCTCTCTTTATAATATTTAGCTTCAAACTCATCTCTCAGAGCTCTTGCTGTGTCTTTGTTCCTTTCTTCTAGCTCTTCTCTTGTCTTTTTCTCCTTGACTTCTGCTTGCTGCTGCACCTCCAAGTGAACGGCCCTCTCCCACTCCAGCCTACCCAGCTCCAGCGCTTCTCGCTGGGCCTTCTCTCTCTGGGCCGTCTCCTTCAGCTCTTGGAGCTCAGCCTCTAACTGAGCCTGACGGGTGTGTAGTTGATGGAACTCGTGGTAAATGAGGTAGCTTACACCGCAGTAGAGACACACTGTCTCACTGCGCTCCATCTGTAGGGAAAATACACACAATTCATTAATGATTAAAGAAATAATTACTAATAACATCAGAAGTGCAATAATTTACAAAACTTTTATTATCTTTAAATATATGGCTAAACCCTATGAACTCCAAAAGCTGCCAGCAACTTTGAAAGGCCTGCTCAAAATGACACTATTTACCAGACCCAGAAACTAAATAAAAAGGGGGTGAGTCTTTGATCATATCATGTTTTACTTATAGTTTTGTTGGGGAAATGAACCAAATCTAAGCTAAAAATCATGAAATTTCATCAGAATCACTTTATTCTACGTCTCATCTAAGAATTTGCCAAAAATAAAAGACGACCAGTAATCAGACTCTTTAAAAAACTATAATTCTGCAGGCTGTGTTAAAACAGAGCAGGCAGGAAGCAAGTACATAAACAAATCAGAAATGTAAGTAGTTAAATATAGTATGCACAGCCAGCATATTTTTGTAATATTGGTTACACCTGTTGGCACTTGAAAAACATGTTGATGCTAGATTTTTTTCCTTCCAATTTTTGTAAAATGTATTTTATTATAGTTTTATCTTCTTTTAGTGTAACTTTGTCATACTGAACAGAACACATTTTTGAGGTGTTTCCATAAAGGCACTAGACTTGCAGTGAAAAGGAGTTCACGGTGAATAAAAATGTGAAAGTAGCAAAAAAAATTTAAAAAATAAACACAGAAACCGTTTGGCGTCGTCTTAAGTATCTCAAGATTTTAAACTTGGTTTCAAATCGCATCCTTGGGAAATATTTATTAAGACTTCATCATTCAAAAACTCAGAAATGACCAGAACTGTGGTGTTGCTGTTTATGCTCACTTTAAATCTCCACTTCAGACGGAGCACAGACAAAAACACAAATGTAGAAATGTTTTAATCGCTGGTCTAAACAAGTATGAGTATTTGTACTAAGTGTATATCATATATTATATAAATCCATGTATGAATATAATAACAACCATATCTTTAATCTGAAAATCAAATCAGGTTGAGTTTAGAAATAGCATTTAGTTGTCTTAAGGTTTAGTGTATGGGGCTTTTAAAACTCAGTGTAAAAAACAACAACAAAAAAACCCCTTCAGATTTATTTATCACAATCTGTTTCAACCACTGGTGTCACAAAGAGAATTTTACTGTATCTGTCAGCAGTTCAAAGCAGAGGAACTCAGATACTTTAATCCTTCCTTCAGATATTGTCTTTACCACCGTCTGTTCTCTCCCCAAATTATTTTCTCTTTCACAGTGCACGTCAATGTACTCTCTCCAAGCTGCTGTCACTTCTTTCAGGCTTATGAGGGATAAGATGGCATCCCTCGAGCTTTCATCTTCATGACGATATGTGGCAGAGAGGCAGCTGATTTTTGGACGGCATTCTGACAGCTCCCGTGTCAGAAAGCTCCAAACAGACTGCTACATGATGTAAACAAGGTGAAATAAACTTTCAAACAAAACCTCAAAGCTTGAGGAGACAACGGTGAGCAGAACTGATCATTTAAGTCAAGACGCAGGGGTCACGCCATCACATTTGAGTGCATATAATTTAAAAAATGGTCAAGACATTTGGATCTTACATTTCTTTATTTCGAGACTAGGAAATCTTTTGATGGTGATTGGTGATTCCATGACTCTAGTGCCACACTTCAAACGGATTTACTGTTTTCTGATAAGCCTCTTTTAAAGACATTCCTGTGGACATTCTTGCTTAACTCATTTGTTTTAGGAACCCCGTGACCTTTCCTTCTTCGTCCTCACGCCTACAACACCAAGGAGTGATGGCAATAGTAATTTTAGTAGAATGTTTTATCTCACTCATCATGTTTAGCTCATCGTTTGGAGAGGACAGGAGAAGAAAGCAGGAAATAATGCAAAGTAGATGACATTTTAAGGGTCCAACTCGTTGCATTTACTGTTTAAGGACACTTCAAATAGTACCAGATACTATGTATTTTCATTAATGAAGTGTGCTTCAATCAACAAGGTGCAAGACCACAAAAAAGCCTCCTGACTGTAAAAAGCATGCTAATATCTATGTAAATATAAGACTACTCTTTGAAAATGAAATACAACATCATTTAGATTGAGATACGAATAGCTCAAGACTGAAATCTATACTTAGATGACTTTTAATTAGCGTTTGGAAGTCTAATTATCTCGTCCCCTGTAGTGATCTACAACTCCAAGCAGGTTAGAACAATTGCTCATAGCCTACACACAAAAAGACAGTCAAGTGGAAGGACAGAGATTAAAAGAATGGCAGCCACCGCTTGAAAGTACTGAAAGGCAATGAAATTGGTTTCAGTGAATAATCATCATTCTTGACATCCCTCTATTCTTCTGCCTCTTATGTTTCTTTCTTCTTTACGCTAAGAGAGAAGTCAAAAAGCCTGGCAGAGTGGTAGTCAAGACAGACAGAAAAAAACCCCAGCATCGCTTGAAAGTGTTTTTGACATGACAAATGATTGGCAGCTGACACATTAATCAAGATAAAGCTTCTCTCGCTGTTTCTTCACCGGCCACATCTAACTTTCAGCATCTGTCCTCATCTATCAGCGCCTTCTTGCTCTGTGTTAGCATCTTGTCTGTCTATGTCAGGTGAATTTGCAGATTACGTCTGCCTCGTGTCTGGAGGACAGCGGGGGTCTGGTGTGGAGCTGCCGTGACAAAAGACAGACAAAAGAACACTTTGTCGAAGAGCACTACACCCGGCAATTAATCATCGTGTGTAGCACTAACTGTAATTAACACTAGTGTTTCTGTGACAAAAAAGCAAGACCGAAAGCTCAGTACAGCTCGCAACGACAAGGCTGTTGATGTTTTACAGGTATAATGATTACCACACTGCACACATTTGTTAATTAACACGACTAAAGGTTTGCCTTCGTTCCTCTTTCAGTTTAACACCCTGAACACAGGAGCACAAAACATAATGAGACACCTGATGACTTTCGGTGCTGCTTTATGTTCATGTCTTGTCATTGCAGGGTTTCCTTTGCATTTGGACGGCTGTATAATACAGCAAAGACACACTCCTACTTTTCACGCTGTATGATTTTATATTCCCTATTGTTGGACATTTGCCCCGACGAAGGTCTAGAAACATAAAAAAGAAGGAGAAAAAATGGAGAAGATAGAAAGAGAGAGGAAAAAATATATCAGCGTGGGTGGAGAAGAAGCTCCACAGCATGACAATGTATTACATTGTGTTGCCACAGAATGCACTCTGGAGAATATGGGCTATTATCTGTTTGTGAGTGTGTACAGTATGTGTGTGTGAGAGTGAGTGAGTGAAGGAGACAGAGAGAGTAAGTGCGTGCAAGTGTGAGCAATATTTGGGACTGGGGCTCAGGGGGTTTTAGTGTTTACTGTGCAGATGTCCTCGTGGTTCCTGGAGGCACAGATACAGCTAAAACTACTGTGTGTGTGTTTGTGTGTCTGTGAGGAGGGGTTTGTAGGTTGTCAAATAGTGCTTATGCATGTAATTTGTGTGTGTGTGTGTGTGTTTGTGGGTGTGTGTGGGACGGTGAGTGGGTGTGGTGGGGGAGTTCTTTATGCAAGTGATGTAGTCATGAAGACAGACAACAAGGGGGCAATACACAATGTTAAAGTGACCTGCGGGCTGAATCGTGCCTTAGCAATGGCTTGACACACACACACACACACACACACACACACACAGAAGCTTTCTCATACTCATACAAACCAGCACAAACACAGACAAAAGCACATTTTGCAAGAACGGGGGGCAGATGAAAGGCACAGACAGAGGCACACACACACCCAAAGACACACAGAGTGACAAACGAACAGACACGTTAAAACCCACACTGATACAAGCGCAAACATGTACGCGGCGACAAACAAAAGACACAGACATAGACAGACACATACAAAGGCAAATTTACTCACATAAGCATCTTCAGACAGACAGGAAACTCACACAATCGCTCACTCCTAACACACACACACACACACAGATATACACACCCTGAGGGCACAATGTCTGCGCCACCAGTGGGTTGTGCGCTCCCGTGACTGAGTTCAGCCCCGCGGGGAGACCCCTTGCCCAGGGCACTGACACGTTCACTTAGCACTCAAACCACAAAACTAACCCCTCCACACGCTCACATACACGGCAGCTACCATACACAGGCACACAAGCCTGCCAAAAAACCTGCACGGAGGAGGAGAGGAGTGAGAGAGAGAGAGAGGAGGATGATTTTGATAAAAACAGGGAAGTGATGGAAAAAGAAAGAAAAAGTGAGGGAGGAGGAGGAAGAAGGTCTTATTGTCCTTTAAATGTTTCATGCTGCAGCCGATTCTTCTCTTCTACACACCAAACCTCTTGTCCTCCAGTGCACACGACACAGCTCCCCTTGTGTCTCTCTTATCTCTCTTTCATTCTGCCTCTTGATTGACTCCATTAGCATGCTGGACTGTTGCCAAAAGCAGTTTAAAACATTCAATTTCAAGACACATACAGCTCTTACACTTGTACCGCACTGGTCTAATTAATCTGCAATGAATACTGCAATGAATAGTGTATTATATATAGGGTTAATAAATATCTATGACTAAAGAGATGGTGGTGAGATGTGGTAAAGTCAACATACTGTATGTATGTATGCAAAACATGCATAATGCCTCAGGGTACATCAGTGGTGTAGTAGCTATGTAAGTGTGTGTCTTTGCTAATCTCCAGTCAATAACCACAGCGCACTGAATAATCAACTTCTTCCTGTAACTGAACCTCCAGCATGTGTCCACACCTAACAGGTACCGAGACTGCACTCTGTAGAGAGTGTGTCTGTGTTTTGTGACTTGGAACCCCTCCACAGTTCATGTTATCACCACAATGCCTCCGTGCTCCATCAATTAAACATGGGGTTATTACCTCTCAACTGATGTGAAACATTTAAGAGGGGTGGAGTGGCACGGGGTGTGCAGGTGGGGGCGACAGGGTGGGGGCAGTCTGTGGGTGGTTGGTGTCTTGCCAGGATGAGAAACATAATTAATTTACACGATGCTTTTTTAACTGTCTGCATGTGTGTTTGCGTCTGCATTCATTGTCTCATGCACTGAGAGAAGAGACGAACCACAGCATGCAGACAAGAAATATAAAAAGATCTAATTCTCCCACTTGTACAACTCCTTCTCCTTCTACAGTTCTCATTTCTACCTTAATTGTTTCCTAATTTTTCCATTTCCTCCATGCATCTCATATCCTCCTTTGTCCTCCTCTCCTTCCTCCTCCTCCTCCTCCTAAACAACTGTCCTTTCCCTCCCTCTTTTCCTTGCCTTCCTGCTCCTCTCCCTCGTCCACCTCCGCCTCCTCAGCTACAGCTGCCGTGACCCATCTGCCTCATCAAAACACTAGAAGTGGGTCACTGTCACGAACACGGACCCTTCATGTTGCACACACATGCATGCAGACAACACACACACACACACACATGAATACACAGTATACCCCCCATGTCCATGCGCACACCCAAACACGCATTCCGTGACCAAAACTGACCCAACAGGCATGCAGACACTTATGCACACAAGCATGTACTGTGCACACACACTGTAGTCTGTACCTGTGTATCAGTGGCCATAAATAAACTCAATACTGAATCAGTTTCCTCATTCGGGTCATTTTAAATGAAGCAAGTTTGACACATGTTTGCAGCATGTTATGAAATGCAGAAATGGCTTTAAAGAAGCAAGAAGAACTGTATTGGGAGAACAGTTACTTTGTTTCTTGACAACAAATGCAGGCGATTAAAGGCATGAAAAAGGCTTGGATTAGTGTTTTTTTGTGCTTCTCAAATCTCAGACAGAGGAGATTAATGCCAGTCAATGTGAGCCTGACCGAAATCTGACCAAAAAAAAAAAAAATCATGTGTGTCCCTTAATTGTGTTTGTCAAATATGTAGAAGGTCAAGGCTTTTATTGCAGCACGCAGGCCACACACAGCAGGCAGAAACAGAGTATTGTACACAGCAGGCCACAGCAGATATTCACAAACAGACAGACTAAACAGTTTATTTTCTCTAATCCTCAATACCCTTGTGTAATTTTAGATAGTAGGGAGGTCAGAAAAACCATAACCCACTCACACAGTTACAGACACACTGAGGCACAATTCAGTGCACACAGAAATCTGTTTAGAGATGTTGTGCAGGGGTACAAGGCACTTAGGCATTTTTGGGGGGTTGCCTGGAGGATTAGAGGCATTAGGATTAGGTTTAATCAAGTGATATGATGATGGGCGGTAGATTTAGAGAGGAAAAAACAAAGGCAGGAATACTGCCTCACATTATACCTGGATCCTTCTCTTTCTTTTTAAAATCTCTCTCTATTTCAATCTAACAAATGCTTTCTCCTTTCTGCCTCCTAATCTGGCACTTCATCCCGCCTCTGTCTCTGTCTGTCTGTGAAATCACAGACACGATAGATCACGCAAGCATTTAAGAAGGGATTAAGTAGTTAAGGGACTTATCCATGTTTTTTATCCCTAATTGTCTGAAATTATTTTTCTTTTTTGGACTCTGACAGTGTGTGAGAGCTTATGGAGTGTGTGTGTCCTACAGAAAACATTGTCCAGCTGTGCTCTTGTTTTGGCACGTCAAAATGAGAATGTTTTGGTGAGCTTTGTCACTTTACGTGCGTGTAAATGCTTTTGTTGTGTGTTTTTGTTTGTTTTCCTTTTTGCTTTATTTTGTCCGCTGCTGGTGTGTGTGCTTATGTATGTGCGTGCTCGTGATTGGGATCAAGACAGCACTTCGTGACTGTAGCTTTGTTGATTTTTGCGACGATAAAGACCCCCTGTGGTGCCCAGTGTAGCGAGAGCCAACACTGAGATTCCACTCATCTGGACCCCATGGCGCACCACACATCACATGACAAGTGTGTGTGTGTTTGTGTGTGTCTATGAGTGAGTGCTTGAGTGTGGATGTGGACATGTGCGTGAATATTTGTGTGCATGTGTAACTTCCTTGACCACGGCACGGTGTGCGTGTCTATGTGAATGAATATGTTTCTATGTCTGTTTATGTGGATGTGTGTGGAGGAGGGAAAAGGGAGGAAGGTAGAAGTCACAAGGGATGGAGGGAAGTGCAAAAGGGAGGGCAGAGGTGTGAGTAGCAGAGGAGAAAAGGGAGTGGCTAGACGGATCAGGGGCACACTGAAATGTGGAGTGGACGAACCAAAGTATGTGAAAGGGCCAGTGTCTCAGTTGTGTGGGTCTGTATGGAATAGTAACAGAAAAGAATCCACAGTCACATATGTAGAACTTAAAATGATCAGCATTGATCACAAGAAGGTCAGGAAAAAGTAGGCAGAGGAGACAAAGGAGGGAATGTCATTTTGAAGGCGTGACTGAGCTAGTGGGGTTCTAAAAAACCTAGGAACAATAAGAAAGTGAAGATTCTTTGCGTGACTGAAGTCCCCGTTTGCATATCCTCCCTTTCCTTGCTTTCCCATCCTCGTCTGCCTGGCCGCCCACCTGACTTGCTCCTTTGCGTGGAAATAGGGAAAGGGCAGTGGCAGGGAAAGAATCACCTATGGCTGCCTCGACCGGCACTTGGCCACGCATCACATCACATACAAACACTGGGCGAGGCACAGCACGGCATGGCACGGCACGGCACGGCACACACAACAACAAACAACTAGCCTGAGGAACAGGCAGCAGGCAGAGGTCTGGCTGGGTCCATTTTGTTATGTGTGTGTGTGTGTGGAGGTTTTGGCTGTGTGGAAGTCAACCAATCAGCCCACTTGTCTCAATGTATTTTTTCTTAAATTAGCTGAGCCTCCAGACTTGAGTGGGAGCTGCATCTACTGTGGCTCAGTAGCTTTTTGTGTTCTCAATATGGGCCACTGCAAAGTGATGCCTCATTTAATTATAAAAAGCACTAACATGGCGCAATGTCAGTTCAGGTCAGTACAGGTGACCTGGAGCCATTTGCCCCTGCTATAAAATTCAAACTGAGCCTTGCTGTAGACTTATTTACTGTGGAGATTTATAACCCTAACCCATTAGTAAAATAAAACCGGTAGCACTATTAAAACAAATTCTGACACAGAGATTACAAATGTTACAAAACATTTTAATCCCAGGTGTAACTGCAACTGAACCAACTGACCAACTAAACCCAACTGACTTCATCAATCCGTTAAGGGCACAGCATTCTGTCATTCAGACAGTGACCCCTGTCTTTTCGTTAATGGTCTTCACGGCTTCGTGCAGCGATACCCCCCACGGTGTCAGAGAGAGCCATGGTTCATAGACAATATTTGTCATTCACGGGAGATTAGACAATACATCAAGTGATGTATAATGCATAACAATGCACTAATGGACTGTACATCTAAACTAATAGCAGCTTATCAAAGTGTCCAAATAACTAACAGGCCAGTTTATCTCTGATTTCTTAAATAGTAAGGGGCCACAATCAAGCAAAAAAACTTAAGTCCAGCTGAAAAACTCCAACTCTATGTCTAACAACTCAACTTTCTGATGTGAAGAAAAGTATGTGTGACTGGCTGCTTGATCGTGATCGAGCCTGTCTCTATGTCAGGGATGATTTATAATTCTAACAATTCATAAATTATTGGTGTTGCTCTGTGCATAAATGCACTCAACTCTCTCACTTTGGAGAAGCTCACATGTTTCCTGCTGCTGTCTGATGCTGCAGGTATTTAGTAAATAAAAGAAATAGTCCTAAACAGCTGAAAGCAACAAACTAAACTGTCAGACTACGTCTGTTCATCTTTCTGACAAGACAAGCAGCTACACACTGTGACTTGCCATTGGACAGTGGTGCAGACTCATCTGTTCTCCATGTCATCTCAGGGATAATTTATAATTATAAGAAATGAATGAAGTTCCCAGCACTGTTGTTCCACTTGCACAAATGCATGCAGCTCTCTCTGTCTTTGGAGATGGAATGGATCCTATCACTGTCTGATGTTTCAGCTATTTAATATAGTGAGAGGAAATAGACATAAACAACTAAGAACAACAAGTGTTAGCTCCTGTTAACATCATGTAAAGGAAAAAAACTTGCACCACATTCATTATTGGTGAGTATCATTATTCTAAGCTATTAGTGTCTGACTTCACTGTAGTTTTATATTTATGGATATTCATTTTTTTAGCCTAACAGAACTGAAACTGTACAGCAATGAAAGGTGTGTTGTGATTAAGACACACTGTGTATTACGCTCTTTCTCTCTCTCTCTCTCTCTCTCTCTCTCTCTCTCTCACACACACACACACACACACACACACACACACAAATATTGGTGTTGAAATGTGGAAAAAGCATTCTCTAAATCAAACAAGTTAAAGTACCATTAAGTACTTGTAATTTGTGCATGCCTATCCATTATTGTGATGGAGAGCTCAGACTTGTTCCATATGGATAACGATAAGGAAATATTATTAGTTCTATTCTAGTAACATTGCAGATGCAGCTTTTACAGAAAAGTGACCAGGATTCATTCAGACGTGAAGCTGACAGGATCAGTGCCGTCAGATTAACAGAAAAAGGGTGCGTGCCGGAAAGGGGCTTAAATGATGCATAATAAGATATTTTCCAGTCATTCTAAACGGCACACCAAACCTTTTTGTGCTGTTATTTTTAGCAATTATGTTATAGATGGTGATGCTGCACTGACTTCATGTTAACTCTGTTGATGCCAATGACAGAACTACAAATATTCTGCCAACCAATCTGCATATCGTTAAAGTTTTAATGGTGCAACACAATTAAGTGAATTACTTATTTGAAACAAGTTACAGTTACCCCTGCTGCACTATGTACTCCTAAACTGGGAACATAATGTTACAGCAGGTCTGCAAAACCACACAGCCAGCAGAATGCTAATATAGTTCCAGAAACTCGAGCTGTCCTGAGCCCTGCATCTGGTGTTTTTTTGCCATTTTACCCTCTAGATTGTTTACTTTATAGACTCCAGTACAGTACAAGAGAAACACTGTATCACAATTTAATGACTCTCTCTCTTTCTCAGGGCTCAGGTTTGTAACACAGACAGAATGCAGACATAAGAGGTGAAGGCAGGACAGCAGGGCAGCCAGTTTAAAAAAAAGAGGTAGAGAGAGTAGGGGGAGTATAGTCTGTTACATTAATCAGAGTTAGCAGACAACACATGTGCTTCCGTTAGCCCCACTAGAACACGCATCACAACACACGGCTCGGCACGACATGGCACGGCACAGTAAGCCGAGAGAGGCCAGAGGAGGTAACACCCCGGCTGAGCTTTGTGTGCACTGTCTGCTTTCCAGCGTATCTGAGCGTTTCATAGTTCTTGCTGCTGCAGAGTTAGTCAGTGAACCCGTGCGGTCTTGTAATTTACCCTCCTTTTGTGGTCTTCATTTGCAGTTTAAACCAGGTGGAATGGCATTCTGTCTGACTTGATGACAGTCAGTGGAGCAAAGCAAATGCAGCCTCATTTAACCCTCTCGAGGAAGAGGAAACAAGTGTGTCGCTTGCAGTGTTTAGCTCTTTGTATACTCTAAGTACATTATGCTTATAAATTAGTAAAATAGAGATGAAGTGAATTTGGCTATACATATAATCATTATTCTATGCAGGTTTTTTCTGCAGTGAGAAGTTTTTTACTGCTAGCGCCAAAGAAAAATCCCCACCAGCACCAAAAAGATCAGATGGTCAGAAATGCACCTTATTTCAAATAAGGTGATGCCAAACATTAATTTGCCTGTATGCAGGTCACTTAATGTTTACCTTTGTGCATAGTTATCCTCCCAAAACACCCATTCTGAGCATGTTTACATCACCAAAGGCCGCCTTTTGCACAAGCCAGAGTGTTAAAGTAAATGAATCTTTAAGAAAAAATGATTCTCATGCAGTATTACTTATGATCTGTCTGTGCCTCAGTTATTGAGACTTGCTAGAAAAAGCAGAACGATCTACTACTGGCAATCACAAAACATGCCAGGACTAGCTGTATTCACCTGCGCAAGTATCGGTGAGCAAATTGACAGCATGAAATTCTGAGAAATTATAGTAACAGAAACAAAAAACAGCAAGATTTTTCATTTCTCAAACTGTAAAATTCACACCCCCTCACTAAAAGCCCAAAACACACAATATCACAGAGAATGGTCCATTGAGACAACTCTCAATGAGGAAATTCTGTCTCTTTACCTTTGAATTCTTCAGTAAAACTGTTGAATAATCATGCAAAAAGCTGTTGTAAAAGAAGAAACTCTGCCCTTATTACATAATAGGCTTCCTGACATGACAATTACAGGATGAAGGCAGTTTTATCACACAACAATATGGATAGTGGTACACAATGAACATTTACAACAATATGTAAAGCATACGTTTTTGAATTCATAGATTGACTGTACGAACACCTGATGTGTATCTTTCAAAAACAACTTCGGCCGTGGTTGACATGGCAACTGTTTCATAAAAGCGACACTGCCCTTGTAACGACCCGTGGATTATCATGCAATATTGTCACATTGTATTACCTGGTCTCACACAACACCCGTGACAATATTGCACAGAAATCCCCCTGCTGTCTCTCGGTCATTACAGCAGATCAGCATTCACCTGATGAACACCCTCCACACCCTCCCCCAAATTAATTTCTTTCTCATCCCCCAGATTTAAGAAAACAGACTGAAGGGGCAGGAAAGGTGGGGTTGGAACAGGAAAAACAGACAGAGGAGGAAGATGATGAAGAGGGAGGAGGAGGAGGAGAAGGAAGGGAGCAGGTCTGAGATACGCTGATTTAGACTGAACCGACAACACATGGGCTACCATTACCCAGCGACCTCCTGAAGTATTATTGAAGAAGAGAAGGATCAGGAAAATAGGGAGGAGTGATCCTGGTTTGAAACTATCCATTATTCAAGGATAGGGGGAACTGAGGGGATGAGAGAGAAGAAAAGTGAGACAGACAGAGGAAGGAGAAAACAGAAGAGATGTGTAGCACGGTGTAATTTACTGGGACACGTGGCTTGTGTCTCCTCTCCTCTTTTCCTCTAGAAGACTGTGCCATCCTCACATTAAAAATGGATGGATGGATTAAAGGAGAAGGAGAGCAAGAGCAGTTGAGAGGCCTCGGTTGGACAGTCAATAGTCAGAGGCACGAACAGACATGACAGAGGCTGGTCGGGACTTCAGTTTACACCTTCGCATTGACAAAGAAAAAGAGGGAAAGAGGTTGATATTAGTTTTAGAATCAGTTTTTAGTAGAAAAAGTTCCCAGGATTTAGCAGTAACCACAACGATGGAGTCAACAAATTAAGTTAAAAACAGACTAAAGTGGGTTTTTGCAATACAAAAGCAAAGCAAGGCAAGTCTGGCAACTAGACAAATTCTCCAGATGTTACTGACGAAGAGGGAAGAGGGGAAAAAAAATGGACTTTGTTGTGGCAAATGTGCAAAGTATTGATACACAACAGGCCCAAATTTGGTTCTTCTGGAATGAGGCGACATGCAGTACCTGCCTCGCTCTCTCCAGTTAAAGTGATCTCTCCTTCAAAGATGAAGCATCTGTTACTGCACATATTAAGCAAGATGTTATCGTGAAATGTGCAAAATGATGTACTTTCTATGCTAACTGTAATTCTAATGACTGTAACTGTTATTCTGCTACGTCATTACCAACAGGTATGTGTCTCTACATTAATACGACACAGTAAAATAATGTGGTTACAGTGCACGAAGGGTAAAGTCAGAAAGTCAGTGAAACTCTATTATACATTATGTGGGTGTAAATAATCAGAATTTTTGCAGCTGTGGGCAGTAATGGTCAGAAATCCAGCGGGAGTGGGATTAAGAAAACAGTCTAAGGCTCTATCATACTGTTAAAACTTCAACAATAGAGTTGCCAGACAATTTTATAGACTCTAGACGACATTAAAACATCTTATTCTATATGGTGCTGCCCTGCTGGCAATACAATACTGCTTTGTTCTCACAAGAACTGCTTTGTAAATGTCTGTAGAATTGTCCCACTCAAGTAGGTACTGAACGACTTCTGCTCAAGTGTTTGTGATTATTCCTTACAAATGCAGCTAGGAGTACTTTACAAGATGATAAAACAGTTTAAAAAAGAGCAGCAGAAGTAAGTATGCATACACACACTTTTTCCTGCAAAAAAAACACATGCAATAGGAAATATTTATGTCTGTCTGCACCTGAGGTCCCTGCATACACCCTTGTAGGCAAGTTTGGTTCCATCACGCAGAGCATCACAGCCACTCAGATGCAGCTTACTAACATACGAGTAAGGACTTATATTGGCGTAATGCTTTGCCTGAAACTTAACCATCATTAATACATTCCCATCCCCAAACCATATTTCACTGTATGATTTTATTACATCATTGCAAAAAGAATGATCAGTTTTAAACAAGAGTTTTAGAAATTTGAGTTTAAAAAGAGCTAGAAGTTTGATGTTAGCACTAAAGCAAAAACTATATAAAAATGCAGTTATACAAATATGAAGCGGTTGGATTAAAAAGTTGGGAGGCTTTATTTTAATTTGAGCAACACTCAAACTTCCAATACGCAATAAAGCAGTCGTGTACTACAGTTGTCTCTTTTGTACCTGTTCCATTACATACAGAGGGCAGTGTGGCCACAGCAAAGACTGATCACAGTTGATCACATCAGCAGGTCTGTATCTGTACACCAGTAATACTCCATGTGGATCAGTGACTGCTACATTTATCATACAACTCAGATGTGATTGCGTATCTGCTTTCAGGACAGACTAAAGTAAGATCCTAACATTAAAGTGAAGCTCCACAACATTTGTTTAGTTATTTATTAGCCAGGAAACTGGGATACCACAATCAGATTCACACTGTATTGTTACTTTACATTAAAATAAAATGTTACTGTTTTAAGCTTCAAGTATAATGTCTTTGTGTTCAGCCATATACCTACATGGTGTGTATCAGGCTGTGAGAAGAGCCAAAACATGAGTCACATAAACTGAATAGTGCACCTCAATTGCATCCAACAGAGGACTGAAGCTGCTGCTTTTGTTACACAAAGGCATTGTGTATTTGAGGTGAAGAATAGGTAACACTACGGACATATTCATACTCTGAAGGAATAAAACTCAAACTGCTCCTTGCAAAGCTAGAAATTCACACACACAGGATCCTTAAACTCCATACAGTTTTACCTACAGGCCTATTTTACAGACAGCAGCGACAGGGAGCCAAACCAGTCACAGGGCCAACAGCGACACATGCAGAGTCTCTGCATTGTGAGATATCAATGTAGAGCCACACACATAGAAGGAGACAGTGAGAGAAATAACAAAAGAATGAAGGAAAAGTTGTAAACATGTTGCTGTGACTGTGGAGTAGGGATGGCAGCCTTAGGCTGAAACACACTATGAATCCACTCACTAACAAAACTCAGTCCCCCTTGAATTATGAATAAACTCGAGTCTGACAGGTAGTGGATACATGCTGTGGCGTGCAGTGTGCTTATGCATGTGTGCAGATGGAGGGGGGTAAGTAAACACAGCCTTTTTCAAGCAACA
The DNA here is from genome assembly GCA_024666655.1 of Dascyllus trimaculatus. Lineage (NCBI taxonomy): Eukaryota > Metazoa > Chordata > Actinopteri > Pomacentridae > Dascyllus > Dascyllus trimaculatus. Next base: position 28,625,734 of record CM045453.1, read on the forward strand.
ATGTTTTGTCTATAATCTCCTGTTATGTTGGTAATGTGTACGTCTGGTGTTATGAAAGGAAATGGTGAAACAGCTAAACAGCAGAAGAAGAAAGCTGAGTGTGTTTGTGTGTTCACATGTGTATCTCTACATATGTGTGCTTGTGTATCTCCTCATTGACTGTCTATAAGAAAAACAAAAGAAAAATCTTTCACTCATCTCCCTGCTCCCTATGCCCGCTACTCTCTCTGCATTCATAGCGCTCAACTTGCTCTCTAATTATCTCTAAAAGTGAACATCTTGTCCTGTTACATTGTGTTTTAGAGCTCTTCACAGACCACAACATTTCAGGAGTTAACACAAAGTATTGTCCCTCCTTTCTCTACTTGCTTTTCTTGCTTCTTCTGTCTCTCTCGCTCTCTCTCACTGTGCTTCCCTTTCTTATGGAGGCGAACGTCTTGTCCTGTTACACTGCGTGTTTCAGCTCCTCTCAGACTGTGACACTTGAAGAGTGAATAGGTAGTATCAGCACCTCGCGGAGAACAAGAGGTGCTCAGCTGCTGCGTAAAAAGGCTGTGGTGTACTCTGCTGGGTGCTGCACTGAAAACAACTAATCCTTCAGCCACATTTGGACTAGGACACCATCCCAGGAAACAGGGAACACGTCTTCAAGTTAAAGTGTCACTCTGACAACTTGGGAGAAAATCCTGCCAAACAAGGATGGAGCAAAATAGCTTTGATTTGAGTTTTGTGGGTGGGAAAGGATAAAAACTTATGCCATGTTCAGGCCTCTTGCAATACTACTTTTTCCTAAATGGTAGCCAAAAAAGAAACTATTATGAGATCATTTTTTAAAACACTGTCTCACAGTACTATAGACTTCTAACCAGTGTATTAGCATCTGATAAACCTTTAAATTAATTAATGTTTTAAACAAACTGAATTTCCTGGATCATATTTCATTTTCCTACTCGTACCTGCAGCAATACCTCAACCACAGTAGGAACACCTGCTTACAGAATCAGGTTTGAGTTGACTTTAAATTCCAAGACAATCCGTGAAAAAGGGGAGTAGTGCTCTCTGATCCCTGAATAATAATTGCTAATGTGCCCTTGAGAAAGACAAAGAGGGAGACTGAGGGGAAGTGTGACTTTTTCACATGATGCAGGGTGAAACTGAAAAGCAGCATGCGTTCTCAGCACATTTGAGGAAAATTATCCTTCCATCCATTATCTATACACTGCTTAATCCTCTCTAGGGTCGCGGGGGGACTGGAGCCTATCCCAGTCGACTCAGGGCGAAGGCAGGGGACACCCTGAACAGGTCGCCAGCCTATTGCAGGGCTACATATAGAGACAAACAAGCACACTCTCATTCCTATGGACAATTTATAATAATCAATTAACCTCAGCATGTTTTCGGACTGTGGGAGGAAGCCGGAGTGCCCGGTGAGAACCCACGCATGCACAGGGAGAACATGCAAACTCCACACAGAAGGATCCCAGGCGTCCTAACCGGGGCGCGAACCAGGGATCTCCTAGCTGTGAGGCAACGACGCTAACCACCGCGCCGCTGTGCAGCCAGCAAAATTATGAATACCACATTTTAAGTTTCCATGCAGACATTGCAGTCAAAGAAAGTTCTGTATATTGTTTGAGGATGGAGTGGTTGGCCTCGCCACAAAAATATGAAACCAAAAAATAAAACTGTTCTTTCCTCTTCCATTAACCTCACTTCAGCAATTATTTCAAAGGCAAGCTATAATGGATTTATGCCCTTATTTAGTGATGACAAAGATTTTTGGTTCAAATTTTATAATCATTTCATGGAAGAAATGCAGATTAATAGGAAGACTGTTCAAACAAAACTGTGTGACTGGAAATGCCCTGAGCAAATGTTACATGGTTAACACAGATTCCCAGTGGAAAATTGTGAGTTTTCAACAAATCCTACCTGCACATTCCTGAAGTGTGGAAGAAAATCCACATGAAAAGAAAACCCTTGGTAGTTGATAGTGTCAAACCCTGTCTAATGCCGTCTACTTCATACAGCAGCTGTTTTACAATGATCTTTATGTGTGTATATGTGGGTGTGTGTACCCGTGGCTGTGTTTGAGTTGCATCCCTACGAGTACACAGCCACAATAAACATATTGTTGGCATGAAAGTTAAGAGCAAGTGTATGTGCTCCAGTGCCCGAGTGTGTGGGTGGAAGGCATGGTGTGTGTGTGTGTGAGTGTGTAACCGCAGCGCTCTCCTTCTCAGCAGCCCACCATTAAACCTTGGTGCCAGCCCTCTCCCAGCACACCAGGATTAACAGCACTTAAATGGGCCTGTTAGTACACCACCTCCTCTTTGCCTCCCACGCCGAACAGTGCACATGGTGCTGCCCACAGCTTTGCGCTTGCAACGCACACTGCCTCTGTTGTTTTTTGTTCTCCGCTCACCCCCAGCCACCTAAGCCTCCTCCGATAAATGGTGCTGAAGTGCACTCAGTGGGGGGCTAAGCCCAGAACATCCTCTATTTTACGGACCTATTGGAATCTGAGTAGATGACAGAGGGAGGAAAATGGGGAGAGAGGAAGGGAGGGAGGTAGATCCTGAGACTGAACCAGATGGGCCAAATACCAGTCTCTCCCCTCCCTCTCTCATTCTTTGTTATTGTCTCTCTTTCTCTCTTTCCTTTGCTCTATGTCTGGTTATCACATGCTCCTTGTGACAAATCATAAACAGAAGGGCAGAAATGTGCACTCACACGCACACACACACACACACACACACACACACACACACACACACACACACACACACACACACACACACACACTGGGGAGAGATGGATGCCTACAACATAAATCAATAAATAAAATGGATTCCCATTTGACTCTGTTGGCCATGGTGCAGCAGCAGCAGGCAGAAAGATAGATGGACAAATGGACGGAGGAAAGAACACACTGTGCTTGTGTGTGTTTGTTCACAATGCCTGTTTGGGTGTGTCTACAGGAGACTTTTGAGGGTGGCTGAGGGATTTTCTATGCACATGGGTATGGAATGGTCACCCTCACACAATATGAGGCCGTGTATTGTCCACAGCCATCTACTGGCCTCAATGAGAAATTCCAGAAATTACTAGAGAGCACCAGACAGAGGAACTGAGACAGCAAACAGGAAGAGAGGGCAGAGCACAGACAGATAAAGTACAGTCTCACAGATTAATCTTACTCCTATGGGCCTGCTGCACTACATCATGTATGTCCAGTCGATCATAAATGATGAATGTTGTTGATAAGATTCAAGGGCAATTTAAATGTATTGCAAACGAGGTATCATTTTCATTTTATTATTTATTGTGCAATCAACAGGGGGGTATTCAAATCATATGGCAGCTTCTCTAATTAATGCAATAAAACATGTCCAATAATATTAGCAAACTTTACAACATGTTAACTTATTCATGTCATGACAGTGCAGCAGCAACATACATCTCTAAAACTAAAGCTAACTGTTTCCACTGTGGAAGTATCATTCCATTAATAGAGTGACTTTAATAATGTGGAATTTGTTTGATCTTATTAACATTTAGAGACAAAGAGTAGAGGTGTTATATACCATAGAAATGAGCAGATACCCCATCAAATTGTTCACAGGACAAGTCACACCTGGATCTGTTTAATTTAGCTCAAGTAGCAATGAATTATCAATTACACATTAAGGCAATGTAATGTAGGGGAAAAACTCTTTACAGGTTGGGAAAGTGGAAGCTAACAGTGCCATCAGTCACAACTGTAATCATAGTGTCATAAATACAATATAATAAAAATATCTTTAACTGTCATGACAATATTTTAAGGCCATATGGCCCAAGCCGAGCCAGCTAAAGCATATAAAAAGGGAGACTTTTGAAAGCTACAGATACAAAGAAGCAGCTGCAGGGTCTCTCTTATTACCAACCAGGTGCCATGTTTTGAATATTCTGCAGTTCTAATGTGAGGAGATGATTTATACAAAGGTTATTACAGAAGGTGGAAATGGCGCCAATTGACTGGGTTTCCAACCGACAGGCGAAATCAATCATCTTTGCCAACTTTGAACCAAGGTAGAAAACGTTCTTTTACCTTGTTTATTGGCAGTCAGAATGGAAAATAAAACTGCTGCTTATAACCAGCGGCCAAAACATTTTCTTAGTCAAATTACTTTGCTTTGTATGTCTGCAGTGCATGTTTTTTGATGATGAAACATTAGCATCAGCTTATAAATAAGAGTTATTAATTGCTGAAAAACATTTAGAGATAATACATTTTCTTTGCCAGAGACAGAATATATTGCTGTACCTGATACACTGTGATTCCTGTTTAAAAGGGAAAAGCAAGAGATATTCCCTGATAATTTACATTCATACCATATGGCATATCATATGGGAATATGCAACTGCCACCTGACATTGACAAGGATATAAAGCAACACGCCACCATTGCCATGTTACTCTCAGTGTGCTTCATCTTAAAACAGATGGAAGATTAAAAGAGGAGACATTGTCCCATTTCTTATTCAAATCATATGGATTACTGCAGCATATGGAGAGGGTGCTGTGCTGAAACACTCATCAGCATGTAACAAATGTGTTTTCAACACATTTATATTTCTGGGTTGTACAAAATAAACACATTTGTTAGCAACATATGTTGTATCAGTATGGTCTTTCATTAGCATGCTGCTTTGTAACGTAACATACTGTATGTCACCAAACCAAATGCATATATGCACTTACCTTTTTTATCCCTTCTGGCAGTGGGTAGATAGGAGGACAGTGAAGAACAACCTCCATTTCCTTCTCCTCCACCTGCTCTGCCTCTATAGATCCTTCCTTGTCTCCTAGAAACAAGTAGAAGCAGTATTAGCTACACTGAAAATGGCTGTATGTTGTATGTACTGCAGATACTCTTCTGGTGCTGGAAAATAATGCTGCAGCTAACACATATACTGTACAATACTGGGTAATCTTTCAATTTCTTGTTTTTAAGTACAAGAATAATCATTTCATCTGTCAGAAAATAATGAAAAACATCCCACATTTTTTCAAAGCTTTGGTGACATTGTCAAATTGCTTTTTTGGCCAACAGGTCAAACTAATCAATTTGCAAATAAGCAGAGAAAAGCAGCACGGCATCACATTATAAGATATGAGACTGGTAAATGTTTGGCACTACATTATCAAAACTGTTGTTCAGGAATTTTGCTGGCTGAGCTTGTAAGGAAGACATTACTGAATATATTGTCTTTTTTGATGTATTATTTGCAAACTTCTGAGATCTTAAGAAGTAACTATTGTATGTTTTAAATCCACTACGATTCATTTTACAGGACAATGGCCTACAGTGGCAGTCTCCAAAAATACACCAAAAACACATCTATTCATCAGTACAAAAATAAAACCTTGAAAGTATTACTATAACCATTCACTGTGCTCTACTCAACATCACCCAGGAAAATTGACTACTCTTTTCAGGATAAAAGTGGGTGGTACTTTTAAACTGATGAATAGCACTTTGCCTCTGAGGTTAATGTAAGGGTAAATCCCTTAGCGTGATGTCCACCATATTAAACCCATTTGCCGTACACTCTATTCAATAGATTAATCAGTCAAGCTTATGGCATTAAGCTTACAGACTGTAGATTATGGCATTTCACAGCTGAAGGTATTTTGACTTCACAGCCATACATTAGCCTCTCCTCCTGCTGCAGTGCAACACAAGGACTCAGTTAACCCTCAAGGGCAGAAACTTTCCACAAAACAAAGCTCAAACAGCTACTTTTGTGCATGATGGTGTTAATAATTGATGAAGGTTATACGGATTTAACTGCATAAAGTGTTTGACAGAACATTAATTGTGTGTCCTCTTCTCTCACTTATTGTAGATGCTGCTAACAAGGAGAGTGTTCCCCTTGTAGTGTAATAGTAACCCGTAAGGTGTTGTTAGTAATGCAACCACGAGTGCAGGGGGTTGTGTGAGGAGAAGAGTAATGTAAGCCTGACCCGGCTTCTGTCTGTCTATCTGTGTGTGCATGTGCTCAGGGCATTTATCTGTCAATTCACCATTAGTGATGGGAAACCAACATGTCAACTCAACACTTTACTTCAGATTAAATACCTCTGGGTAAGTAAGGGCCAGAGGTCACTACTATCAGATGGTCCTCTGTGCACGCCTGCATGCCAGACATTAAATGCCCTCGCAGACCATCAGACGGAAATAGATTGAGAGGACACAGGGGAAAATGTACAGCACAGACACACAAGGATTTGGCCACTAGCACAATGCACACAGACCCACACCCAACCACATACAATCTAAGAAGTCATGCAAAGACAGGCAGGTCTGCCTTGATGCACATACTAAAACGTTTAAGCACTAGCATGTAAACAAGCACAGGCACTCCCCCTGCCTCTTTCACACTCACACGCTAGTGCAGACACACAAACCTTGCCCAATCAAAGGGCCGGCTTCATGCTCACGCACGCTAATAGCCTGATTGCCCCCCTACTGTCTGTAGGTCCTGCATTTTAACACAGCAGAGATCCTCAATCGCTGCCTCACACAACACAGATAAATTAGTAACGCCCTGTGACAGCATTAAGCAGGCCTATCCTTTTAGATGGACACAGATATAAAAGGGCTGATTTTGCATGACAACTGTTCCCTTGTGACATTTTGTCCGTTTTAGCCCTGATTGAACTATTAATCAGTCTAATGTGAGAGAGGCAAGCTGTTCATAAACTCATCTATTCTGCATGGATGCATGCCTGAATCGTGACAGGGTACATACACGAACACATAAAATCATGAGGGCCCACAGTTTGGCTCAAGTGCAAAGACAAGCACTTAGGGGCAGAAGGCATTTGGCTACTAAGAAAGGGAGGATCCAAGAAGAAGACATGTCGCTCGTAAACCTCATCCCCCATAACTGTATTTTATTAGTCCATAAATATACCTGTTTCTTTAAGGAGTACAGCAGAATGAGGTTTATTATTAGTATGTGGCAAATAGACCTCCTCCCTGCCCAAACTTTAGGTAACATGGGTAATTGACAGTAGCCAGAAAGCCAAACCTGCAGACTGGGAACATTCAAATCAGATAATTACATAACAAATGTTAATGATGGCTTGCAGGTGCATACAAATAGTCCAGAGAAGCATTTGAAACATTGCTTTGCCACAGTACGATCAGAGAGGTGGTTAATCGATCCAAAATTAATTATGCAACGACCCCAAACACAGAACCAGGGTCGGGATGTGCTACTGCAACAGATAGAATTAAATATCATCTATCATACAATGAGCTGAATGAAATGTGGAAACTGAATAGCACGAAATCATTACTAATAATGGCAGACACTTCTAAATGCTATGTTAGCTTAGCAATTGGAAGACTATTGTGTCCAAAATGCAGTTTTGTTTTGCAACGATAACAGCAAACACTACTACTAGTACTAAACTTCTATATATCCTAATAATGAAGGACTACGTGTGAGTGTAACAATATACGCAGGAGGAACTGAGGCGAACCGTAATAAATTGATGCTAATCTTAAAAAGTGTCGTCAACAAATCAGTGCACTCGCTCAAGTAACCAAACTTTTATTACTGCAGTCAGACGACAACAAAGCCTTGTTTTTTTAACTTGTATCGAACTGTAAACAGAACAAAACTCTACCTACCCATTATCAATAGTTTCAGGCGAAACGAGGGCGACAATAATCACAAAAAAATGACATTTTAACTGGCGTAAGTCGTGCTCTCGCTGTTGCCATGGCTACGACGCAACATTGTGACGTAGTGACGTAGTGGAGAACTTCAAAACAAGTTAACCAGTGAGAGCACCCATCAAAATAAAAGCACTAAGCACTTAACTTTATTCAGGTAGTTCATTTCAGTATAGATAGATAGATAGATAGATAGATAGATAGATAGATAGATAGATAGATAGATAGATAGATAGATAGATAGATAGATAGATAGATAGATAGATAGATAGATAGATAGATAGATAGATAGATAAGTGGATAGATAGATAGATTTTTAAAAATCTATTTTAAAAATGTGACATAAATGTAAATCATCATATATTATATTTTACAAAAAAATACCTAATTTACATCATTCTGTGTATGTAAAATCAACAGATAAGCTCAACTAAATCATCACTTTAGCAATGCCTAAAAGAAGTGAATTTTGAGATGATAAGAAGACAGCCATTTGGTGCCTAATGATGAGGGGTACAGTGAGAGAATTGGCTTTAAGAACAAAACGCAGTATGGCTCCACCGAGAACAGTTAGAGGGAGTAAAATATTCACAGAGTCATGGCGAGGCATTTGTCTGAGGCCTCTCATCTTAACCTCTTGATCAACAGTTAACCAGCTGCTTCAGTCTCAAGGGATGGAAACTTCACTTGGTAATGTTCATCAATTTCAATTTTAAGCTTTGCCAGCTGGAGGCTTTACATGGCAGGAAGGGCTCTGAGTGACGCAAACAGGCCAGTGGCATTCCTGTGGCTATGTGACTGCAATAGCAGAATTAACGAAAGAGGTAAGGGGTGATTATTAAGATACAGGAAGATTAAACTGATATGGATCTTCTTTTGCACCTTTATACATCCCTGATGCAGAGCAGCAAGTATACTTTCCAAAATGTCAGACGCTTTCAAGAAACACACAGAACAAAAAAGCTGTGAAATGCAGACATACAATGCCATGGAGTCACATTATGTGAGCTTTGAATGCTTGCATGCACAGGTCACACTCCGTGCTCTGTTTGGGTTGTGTGCATTTAATTCATTGCCTCAGAACTAATGTGAAATAACGGCCAGACATTCCCGTAGGGGCTTTTACAGAGCCAATCGTTTCATGGTAATGGTTGTTTAACAAATGTCTTTAGACAGACATTTTTTGCCTTTTCATGTGATATCATTGCTCTCAATTTTCTGTGACTGGTGAAGGCAACCTGTGTGTGAATGTTACCTTTCCCCTAGTAGAGAACAAGAGAGTGAGTGAGAGTGAGTGAGATCTTTGGTATGATTTCATTTCGGATGCATGTCGTGCTATTTATGGAGTCATCAATGAATCGTGCAGACTCAGTAGCTCTGATGCAAATTGCTCTCACCCACTCAAGTCTAGCCTACCGTCCCTTCCGTGCTTATTTATCTGCCTCCGCCGCAGAAAAAAATTGGTGAACGTGACAAAAGGGAAAAAAATGTTGCACTCAGGAAGAGACAATGAACCTCTCACCATGCTGTGCCAAAGAGGAATGAGAGAACACCCCCCTCCTTTTTCTGCCTCACTCCCTCTTACCCTGGTAACTGGTCATATCCTCAAATACCCCCATGGCAAGGGCATAAAAATTAGGAAAGTACCACGGCTGTCATTTTTTTTCACAAGGCCTAGGAAGTTTATGGGAGTGAAAGCTTTGAATGCTTTTAAAAAGTCAAGTCAATTTTCAGAACAGTCTGATTGCATATATTAAAATCCTATCTTTATTTTAATACACCTCATATCTATTTCACTTCAGCTGGTCTGATTATTGAACCCAGCGAGGTTAACTGATGAGAGCGGGAATTTACAAAAAAAATAATCTAATTATTTCCCTGTCATAATTGTTTGTCAAACCACTAGACTGTATTTTGGCAGTCTCTGTGGCAAAAGCAAATTAACCTAATTTGTGAAGGTGCATCCAGTGTTTTAGGGGCAGTGAGCCTGCAGGGACCGGGAGCTTGGCATCTATTGCGTCTGTTTCCGGCACGCTATGCTGTGTGGGCAAGTGTATAATGAAGCATGCTGAGTGTGTGCTTGCATGTGTGTGTGTGTGTGTGGACGAGAGAGAGAGGAAGGAGAAGGAGGGGGAAGGGCGACAGGCGAAAGTGGGTGTGTGTGTCTGTGTGTGCGTGCATGGATTTAAGAGGGAGGAGGGGTGGATATGACCCACTATTCTTTTTTTGGCATGAAATGACTAATATTGTCACGCTTGACATATTTGGGCTAGGCTATGCGGGACAAATCCGATGGCCAAATATGCAGGTTGAACTCACTGAAATCCCTGCTAAAATACTGCAGGACCGGCATTACACAAACTGTAACTGCCTGTGAAAGAGGAGAGTTATAAAGGTGCAGCCTGGCAATCGGAACACATGCACAAACAATCTTTCTTTTGTCTTTATTATGATATAACTTTATGACATAAGCTTCTCTACTCTCACCCGAATAGCACATCCCACACACTGCTCCTCACTACTCAGATGTGAGCAGCTTTCCTTGGTCATTCTTTGGGAAGCACCAAATGGTCCTCTTGAGCAATGCTCTACGGCACAAGCATTGTCCGCTAAATGTAAGAATCTCTTCCACCTGTTACTTTGCGTCATCGTGCGTAGCTCCCTGATCCTGTTTTGCCAACTACTCACTAGCTCATTTCCTTTTTGAGCAAAACAAGAAAACCCCACGTCTGATTCATGAATCATTTCGGGACAGCTGATTTGTTTATGCCCATGCAACATGTTTGTCATCGGCCGGTGTAAATGTAATCCTACATAAAGGCAGCAGTCATCAGAGCCACGTGTGAAAACTGACAAGTATGAATAATCAGAACAAATGGCAGTAAAAATTCCACTTATAGCCCAATGATGAATACAATTATTTAGGACTAAATGACTGATTTCTCATAGAAAATTCTCTGTGTAGTCACAGTCATGTCTTTTTCACTTAATACTTTTGTGATGCTCTTGATTGCACATTCAGAAGTGACATATTTTATATTAAATATGACCGATGAAGTTGTGTCACCGAGAAAATGAATCACATTCCTTTAGGAAGGGTAAAGTCGTGTTTTTTTGTGGTGTCATATTCATGACCAGAAGGTGCTGTTTTGGTAGTTTGTCACAGAAGTAACCGCCTCCCTAACTAATATTATGATATTAGCTTATCTAACTTAACTGATATTAGCAAGTACATTAGCTTCATCATCACCCCGACAGATGCTGACACAGACATCGGCTTGCACATGGAAAATTGCTAAAAAACATACAATTCTACTAAAAAACTGCATGAGTTATACAAATATTACACAATATATTACATCAGTGCATTCGTCAGTTGTCACACATGGTCAGTAAATTTGAAAAAACATGTTTGTCACTACATCTCAACCAAAGTGCTTGTCAGACAGCCAAAAACCATCTAAAACTAACTCCGCCTACATTGTTGTGACATCAGAACTGGGAGGTGCTAACAAACTAACCATCTGACAACTTCATACAGCCGCTGACCAGATGTGAGCGTAAGATAAACAGCTAATTCCATCATTTCAACAGTATGGATGCCTTTGAGAAAAGTTTGTCCAAAAATGTGCACCGATATCCCCATATTTAAATCATAATCACATCTGGGACTTAACAGCTGCAAACACTTGTTGTGATTGGATGGCACATCGGACAAACCAGCTTGACCGTACTTTGCCCTTTTGACCTAGTATCAGTGGCTGATCCTCTGAAATATTGCATTATTGCTAAGTTATTTAATGAAAACAGCTGCAGTACCCCTTGCTGCCATTTGAGGCCGCCAGTGAGTGCTTGGGAAAGCTCTAAAAGCTTGCCATTGTTTACTGTGGACTCGAAATCTGACACTTTCATTATGTGTGGCTGTGTGTGTTCAGGTTGATTTGCCTCTGTGTCTGTCAGTCTTCTATTCTTCATTCTTTTCCTGTCTGTCTGCCTCATGGTTTTTCCGATTTCTCCCTGCTTGTATCTCTATATGGCTTTCTGGTTGCCTGAGCGTCTGTCTCTCTGTCTTTTTGCTTATCTGCAGGACTATTAAGTGTGCGCGTGTGTGTGTGTCTGTGAGTGTGTGTGTGTGCGCGTGTGTGCTGAATGGATTTGCATGAGAGCCAGTGGGGTGACCCTGCTCTCTCACGCCAAGGCTTCTGTGGAACAAATAGGACTAGTCGGATGTCGTGACAGCACTCACATCAGTTTAAATAAGAGTGCTGTGCTGCAGCCGTGTGTGTGTGCGTCTGTGTGTGAGTGTGTGTGTTTAAGCAAGCAGCCAGGCACGCATTTAGTCAGAAAAGCTTGGCGAGGCTTTGTATGTGCGTATGAGTGAGTGTCTGTGTGCGCCGGATTGTGTGTTTCAGCCACTGAGCATGCAATATCTTGTGAGGTTTGAGGTTTTGTGAGGAGGAAGACAGCGATATTAACAGTTTAATGAGCTCAGTGGGGTTCACACACACTGACACACAGGCCAAACGCTCCACAGAGTTCTTTTGAAAAGGAACAGGTTTGTCCTGTAAGGCCAACCTGCCTTCTGAATAAATGAACGCTGTCATGGGGTTAAATAGAGTTCACTTCAACATACATCACTGCAATATAAATGAGTACAAACTGCAATTATGAATTGGAAAGCTGCATTGTAGTCATGATGCCTGAGATTTTAAATAGATGTGTTATTTCAGAGGGTGCATTCAGGGACAGCTAAATGTTGGATCTAATTAAGTTAATTATTTTTAGATTGTTTACCTACACAAGAGTTCATTTAATGTCTGTTTCCTTACCTCGCGTGCTCCCATTCTGTCAATTAAAGCGGCATTGCTTTTCATTTCCTTGTTTATGCCACATAGCTACTGTATACTTTCCCGTGGATATCAAACCTTAACACGCACACCACAGTCTTTTATAATGCAGCTGATAATGAGTTCTATCAACTTCCTTAAAAAGCCCTGCATAAAACAATAAAGTTGAAAAGGTGGCGTGTTTCTGAGAGATTATTTCCTGGATGGGACTTTGATCTCCTTTTGCGTGTGTCAGGTGATTGACAGTGAGCACAAAGTACTGCAATGCTCACCCTGATATGAAAACTCTTTGTTCTAGCATAGTTAAATAATGACAACATTAAATAAAACTGACATAACCAAATTATGGTTTATATTTAACTTGATGGCTTATGTACCTGGGGTTATTTACAAGTCTGCCGAAGCAAAATTTTAGATCCGTACTGCAAGATTGAACCTTGATATCACTAACCATGCTGTGGGCTGACAGTGTTATCCTTTGAGGTTGTCATCAGTGTGCTTGTCTCCTAGCTGTTGTTTACTGTGCCGTGCAACTGTGGGAAAAGTGCCATACAAATGTGTACTTACATACTTTGTGATTACAGTTTTTGTCCTTGTGGTGCACTGTTACTACCTTTTTATTTTAGATTTATTGTACTATGAAAAATGTTTGTTTTGTGGCAAAACCAAAAATATACACTTTATGTGCTCCCGAGTCATGCTCAGGCAGAGGGAGTGGCAGAAGGGAGAGTTTCATGAGGACAGCAAGGGTGAAGTTGCAAGTTCAGCTGTTTTAGTTGTTTGAAACTGCAGCTAATTAATTAGATCTCACTACTGAGATAATGTGAATTAATATAATGTGTGGGGGAGTAGAAGAAGGAAAAAGAAAGGAAACCAAGCCAAGTGGCACAGTCTTCACATGCATGTGGGACGTCAAATAATAATTTGAGTTTATTACTATCTTTATGTCTTTGGCAGTTTATAGAATTGTACTCAATGAAGTAAGAGCTGAGATCAGGAAGTTAGAGTTAAAAGCAAAAGTTAAAGCACCCAGAATGCTGGTAATACACTGAAAATAAAAGCTTTGCCGAAGTATGATGAGTCTAAGCTGAGCTACAAAGTCAGTCTATAAAATTTGATGGGTGTTAAGTTACTATTTTGCCTTTGTTTTCTTTTCAAAAATCTATTTAACCAAACTCTGCATCCATTCAAGCTGCATCCAGTTTCAAGCTGCTTTTGTCCTCTGGCTGGAGAGTATAATGTAACCTGTATAACCTCTAGGAAACATGGCTTACTCTACATAGTTAAACTATTCAAAACCTCAATTGATCATTGTATCAGTGATCAGTCTGTATCCTAACAACAATACCCAGTCTGGGTTTTGAAAATAAGGTGAACTTCCTTATACTGTATGTTGGGGATCCCCTTCAGCTCAACTCCTATGAACCCGGTCAGGTCGTCTGGATTTAGGATGCCCACTGAGCGTCTGCGTCACCACACACCCCGAGGCGTGATGGCAGATGAAGCACAAGGAAGATATGCGTCACAGTTGCAAGACGGGGGAGATGTGTGTCATGTGTGCAGCAGATGACTCTAGCATCGGAAAACCCTTTCACTATATGGCGAGTCATGAAGGCATTTTTTTTTTCACCTTGAAGCTGTAAAGGGAGTCCTTTGAGCTGTGTCGTGGCAGGGTGGTTGTCCCATCCTGTCTTATACACACACACACATGCACAGCCAGCTACCTTGAGGCAGCTACGATTCTGTTCTCCTGAGAAAAAGGAGAAAGAGAGGGAAGGAGGAGAGAAACGAAAGAGAGAGAGTCAAGGAGACAAGGAGTCAATGTATGTGTGTGACTGTGAGTGAGCTGGCTGTGAGACATAATTACGGCAGATTAGTGAAGCCACACTGAGAACCTGACTCGGAGCCGTCTGGACCCAGAGACAATGACCTCTGGGAAAGAGAGGCACACACACACACACACACACACACACACATTCACAAGCTTGAAGAGATCCTCACGGAAAGGTGGAGTTAAGTGGAAAAAATACTGCGTATCTACACGCTTATCCCCTGCTCGTAAATTCCAATCTGAGCTACACATTTTTAGTCTGTCAACACTCCCCTCAGTCCATGAATCCCTGAGGTACAGTAAAGTTCCAACATGAATAACATCAATGAAGCAACGACAAGATATTCGGCCACTGTGATGAATCATCAGACAAAGGGCACCTGTCATCCACAGACATACATCCTGCTGCACACATGGTGGAACACTGCTTTGGTGTTAACTGTGGTTTCTCAAAGCATCTCAAGTAAATTTGGTTTGACAGTTGGTTTCCTTTAATGAAAATGCAACCTCGCATGAACCAACTGAGGCTAAGATATGTCATTAGGGCTGCAGCTGACAAATATGAACATCTGGAGTATGTTTCACCAAAGCACCACTTACATACAGATCAAAAATGGAGATGCATTTAGGAGTCATGAGCCCATGACTCACTTTTCTTTAGTGGTGAAGAAATTAAAGGTATAGTTAGCAATTCTAATCCAACATGCTACACACATGTTAAATTAAATAAATATCTACTTACTCAGTTCTGTGTGTGCACTTTCATTTTTAAAATCCAGTGTCCATTCACACATTTGGCCCTGTCAGTGGGAAACAAAGAAAGTGGCTCTGACCAATCCGCAAAACTATTTCTTTGCATGTTAAAGCATGTTAGACCTTGTAAATAGGATGGGGGGAAAGGAGGAGGTAGGAGTGAAAGGGACAGTAAAACTGGTGCATGCTAGCTACATAAGTTTGCTGACTAGCTAAATATTTAAACGTGAAAAGAGTCATATTAGTATAAATTCTCAAAAACTGCATTATTTCTAAGTTGGACACGAGTATGTTTCCTCTTATGGACAATCAAAAACAAATACTTTCACACAAGTTCAAAAACCTGTGATCATAGAAACTAATTTGACTGCACCATTGATTTCCAAGCTTCCTAAATGCTTGGACATGGTTGCACATTAACCTGTAGAACTCTCTCAGCTTTGGAACTGTGTGCTGTGTCTACCTGTATCTCTGCATCATGGCTCTGCATTGAAAAGAATTGCCAGGAATTTAAAAGATCTGACTCTGTGACACTTAACAAAGATGGAAAAGGACAGAGGAAGGCCTGCAGTCATGCTGCTGCTAATCACGGTTGCAGCAGTCGTTCTCCTAAAATGACACCATAGACCAGGGGTATCCAATCCTGGTCCTCGAGGGCCACTATCCTGCATGTTTTAGATGTTTCCCTCTTCTGACACACCTGATTCAAATGATCAAGATTGTTATCAGGCTTCTGCAGAGCTTAATGATGAGCTGATCTTTTGAATCAGGTGTGTTGGAAGAGGGAAACATCTAAAACATGCAGGATAGTGGCCCTCGAGGACCAGGATTGGACACCCCTGCCATAGACGGTGCACCACTTGCATAATGTAGCTCTGAAAAATAGATTGGCAAGTGTTTCCAAGTTTCTGTCAGAAGTTACTTATATTGCTCAGGCAATATAAGGACTCCATGGATGGTATCCAAGGAAAAAAAACTGCTTGAATGTTGGGCGCACATTCTGTGGTCAGATGAGACCGAGATAAATCTATTCAGTTCAGATGGGGTTCAGCATGTTTGGCGCGACCCTGGCCAGGACCGCCACAGTGAATATATAACCCTGACAATGAGGCACAGAGGTGGGAATGTAGGTGTAGATGGTGCCATGAATACTTGAGTATATGCCAAAATAATAAGTGACAGATGAACAGTTAATGTAAGATCGTCGGGAGAATGCAGTGGTCTGATGCAGCATATAGAGATGTGTGTCGTCTGCGAAACAGTGGAAACATATGTCATAATAGTGCATGATAAAATCTAAGGGCAACATGCACAGGCAGTAAAGTAGGGGCTAAGATTGATCCCTGGGGCAGACCATAGAAACACAGAATTCCCATAGGAAAACAAAGAAGCCCAAACCACATTCTGAGCTTCTCAATAATATTTTTAATCCTTGTTTTTATCTACCCTCAGTTAACTACAAGTAAAGCAAGATGTCCATAAAACACGGGTTAAGATAATGCCATTCATTTTCGCTTATTCATAACCAAGCAGTCATAAAAGAGAAACTGAACATATGGACAAAAGGACATCTGTATAGCGGCACTAAGAACTCAACACACTGAAGGTTGAGAGAAAAGAATGCAAAAAGTTCAAGTAAATCAAAATCATCTTCACCAATTTAACAACAGACGCATAGGTTTTAAAAAAAACACTACAAATGCAGAAATGCTGGAACGAGCACGGACTTCATTGGACATATTTCCAGGGGGGCAATAAAAAGTGATGACCACAACCTGAATGTGCTGCTTTGGTGACTCATCAAACTATGAAGTGACTGTCAGTGGTGCTGGAAACTGAGATAACAGTTTTCTGTTTGTTCTAACATGACTCATCCATCGCTGCGGATACCTGCTGTTATGTCTAGATTAAACCTAGATTATATCTCTACAGCCAAACTTAGTTGGTATCTTTAGTGGATACTTTTAAAGGGTCTCCATGACTATGTATTTCTTACTAGTATCCAAATGAAGAAATGTGTGACTAACGTTATTATTCATGCGCCCAGTTCATGAACAGTGGTTGTTCGCATAGTAAATACATTTTTTCAGTTGCTTTAAAAAACAACACATTGCTAAAGTTAAATCCAGTTTTTTTTGAGGAGTTTGTAGTCTTGGTCACATTTCCAATGTCTCTGAGTTGCTCCACCAAATGGTGATTTTCTCTCTAAACATCTCACATAGTTTCATTGAAGTAAAAGTTCAAATGATCCAATATCTCACCAAAAAAAGGGCAAAAGCTGAAAATAGATTTGTGTTTCACAGCTTTGTTTATTCTTCTTTACTGATGCTTCAGTATCAATATTCCAATGATGTCATACACCAATCAGGCATAACATTAGGACCACTTTACTTATATTGTGTTGGTCCCCCTTATGTTGTCAAAAATGCTCTGGATTGGGCATGGACAAGAGGACCTCTCAGGTACCCCTTTTTCACAGAGCTGGTTCCACTGCTAGTTCGTAGCAACTGCCTCACTTAGCTTCAGTTATTTGTGTTTCCACCTCAAAAACACCGGCTCCAGGTGCCAAAAATTGGTGCTTAGCAAGTATCAGGTCTTTGTTAGGCCAGAGCTAAGCACCGAGTACGTCAGAGGCTGGGGGCAGGGTTATCGAGACCAACGATCAAGGATGGAAAGGGACACACCAGCGGTAATTAGTTTCTGTTTTCGCCAGGACATCCCTGTTCTGATCGCAAATGTATTAAATGACTCTAATTATTTTTATTATTTTTATGTATTATATTATTACTATTTATTGTAATTATTACTAATTATCATAATTAATGAATTGTTATTAATAATAATAATTTTATTATTATTATTACTATTATTATCATCATCATTATTATTATTGGAATGACTCCCGGGACACACGGAAGTTTTGCACAGACTGTTGCACGCTGAAATCTGGTATAATTGTGTCCCACCAGTAGTGTGTTTGCAGATGTGCCCAGGCAACAGGCGACCTCCACCTCGCAAACAGCTTTAAGACCATCCATAAAGATAAACACAGATATTATCATCAACTTATTGGGTTTGTTTAACTGCTATGTAATTGATGCAAGCGTAGTGGTTTTACGGTGGCACAATGGCGTGGCTCCAACTTGGTTCCTGGAAAATGGAAAAACAAACAGGTTCTTAGGACAAATGAAATTTGAACCAACTAAACACCAGCACTGGCACCAGCACCGAACTCGTGCCTGGTTTTTCTTGATGGAAAAGGGGTATCAGGGTGTCCTATGGGATCTGGAACCAGGACATTGGCACTGGATCCTTTGGGTACTCTGGCTTGTGCAGTGGGGCCTCTGTCAATCAAACTTGTTCCACTGCATCCTGTTGATGCTTGATCACAATGGGGTGTAGGAAGTTTGGAGGCTAAATCAACATGTTGGGCCATTGTCATGTTCCTCAACATGTTCTTGACTGTTTGGTGTTTTTTCCATGTGGTGGGGTGCATTTTCCTGCAGGGGTAGGCCAGAAACATTTGGGATTTCCATTTGCATGAGGGAGTGTGCTTGTTGTGGGACAATGTTTATTTGGGTGTCTAAGTCTCATCAACACGGATGTCAAAATCCAAGGTTTTCCAGCAGAACAGCACATAGTGCCAATATGATCAATGTTATTCACTTCACCTGTCAATGGTCATAATGTTGTGGCTGATCGGTGTATAAGTTGCAGAAGAGCTGCTGGAAAATAAACATGGGATCGTTCTTAGTTAGTTTGACATTACTGCTATCAAAGTACAAATGTCCTATCCTGTTTCCTTATCCAGAACCAAGTCAAGCAGGCTAAGCAGGGCATTCCAGGTGTCCCTCTACCTAGCAAGTGGGGGGTTAGTGGTTTTAATGTTGTGACTGATCGGTGTATATAATATTTTTTCAGTCAGAGAGAACAAACCGTCATTTAACTTTAATATTCACATTTTTCATGTTTACACTTATGTACTTTCACTTAAAAGGCATTTTTTCACACAGGATTTCTTTGTTGTAATTGAGTAATTTTGCATTGCTGTATTGATACTTTTATTTAAGTGAAGGTTCTGATCTCTTCTAATTGTAAAAGTTACCAACAAGATTACAGTCAACTGTGGTAGAAAGTTAAAACATAAACAGCAGGGTTACATAGGAGCTCATTCTCAAACACCAATAATAGATAGGTGACTTCAGAAATGTCAGGAGTCACCATGGTAACAACAAATGCATTTCCGTTGTAGTTTATACTATTTCTGTTCGTGCTTATGTCTCCTATATTTGCATTTTTGCTTAATGCTGTGCCTGAGTTCACAAGTTGACGAAGATGTTTTCTTGATTTGCATGTTTTCTCAAGCTGCAGTGCAGTGAGCTCTCAAGACCGCGGTACCTTTGGGAGCAAAGTGAAACAGTATAAAAAGCTCTGGCACAGCAAGTTCAGTAGACAGTTATGGGAAGTTGACATTTCTGTTTGACAGAAAAAAAGAACTTTGAGCCCTCTGCTTTCACTTACTTCTTTTTCTCCTGTGAACGGACAAACAATAAAAAAACACATTTTTCTTTTCTTTCTGCAGAATGCCTTTTTAATTTCCTCCTTGTTGTGTTTGTGCACATGCATGTGTGTGTGTGTGTGTGTGTGTGTGTGTGTGTGTGTGTGTGTGTGTGTGTGTGTGTGTGTGTCTGGGCAGCACTCCAGCCTGTCATCTCAATCTGATCTCTATCACCCACGGCTGTCTGGCTGAGGTTATCTCGCCAGAAGACCACCCCTGTTGAAGGGAAGACGAGTGCAGCACAGGAGCACCACTTGTCCTGCCCACATTTTACATCCTCCTTCTGACGTCCCTCTTTACCTCTTCTTTTTCTGTCATCATTCAGTAACACCTGCCGCATTCTGCTGAGCACTTCACACGAATGCACATGCAAACAGTTTAATGGGAAGAGAACTATTCCTGTGTGTTAGATGTGAAGCTACAGCCACGAGATGTTAGGTTTGCATAGCCTAAAGACTATAAACAGGGAGAAGGGCACCAATTAACACATTTTATCTTCTTTGCTTTATCTGTTGATCTATAAAAACATCTGGTTAAGTTTTACAGAGTGTTGTGTGCTGGGCTGTGAGCTTTATAGACACTTTTAGGAGAATTTTTCTTACCTTTGGACAGAGGACACAAGTTGTCTTGTCCTTTTTCCAGTCTTTAAGCCAAACTAAGCCGTGCCCTTGAACTAAAAATGAAGAGTATAAATTCTCACAAAACTGCAAGAAAGCAAAAAAAAACATATTTTCCAAACTATTGAAGTTTCTTCATTCATTCTTATAAATTATGAGAGTAGAAATTTGCGATGTCGGACAAAAATAGGAGTAAGCTGTACTGTGAAAATGTAAAACTAGTTCAGATTACCTAATTGGGTTTATTTGTCATCTTTGTCGACATTTTCTGGCTTATACAGTATGAATGTATGTACAGCAACACATGCAGTGGATCTACATTCTACAACTCATTCAGTATCTACATACCAAAATTGTATTTTTTCTTGGTGCTCATGAATGCAATGCATCTTGAGTCCAATCAGGAAACAGTGTTTTTGGCATTTGTTATTTGATCCTTGCACACATCATCCATCCTGACCCAAACATTTTCTCACCACCTGATTTGTATCCATGTTTTAATGCTCAATGTGCAAACAAATATCAAATAAAAAGTCTGATCGAGACTGGACAGAAGCATAAGTCAAACTTTAGACCCCAAAGCTTGTGGAAAACTGTCTAAACCAAAACATGGCTAACTCACGTTGCAAGTGGCCCACCCTTTGTGTCAGTGTTGATGGTTCCTTCCTCGCTTCCTTGTTGGGAGATAAGGATTTGGTCTGGCCCATTGGAGGGGTGTGTGTCTTAATCAAGATCTCTCTTTACAGAAACACAAGCAGAGTGAACAAATTAGACTTGGCAGGGACCAGGGAAGGGTTTACTAGGATTGGGATCTTGGAGGGTGTGCAGGGATATGCCCTCTGCCTATGTACAAAGTTTCCAATTTTGATTTTGTTGCTCACATTGTTTTGTCTGTTACTGACTTTGGTGGGGCTGCCAACATACAGGCGTAGCATTTCCCTCCCTAATACAGTCATGTAAAATGGAGACGACTTGATTCACATTACTTTCCCTAAAAGCAAATAGATTTAGGGTTGAATTAGAGTACATCCTTCTGTTTCTGTATATTTACCTCTCTATACCTGCCTAATCCTTTCTTCGCAGTTAACATCTGGCAAATTAATCTTTAATTCATCCTAGGCTGTGATCCAAGATCAGATTATAATCCTTTGATCATTAATTCTACCAGCGAAAGCTGAACTTGACAGTGTCAGTCTGATCTTTTGCATGGCTAAGCAAGGTGTTTGCATTTGCGCTGTCCCAGATCCATTTCCCCTTTGGTAATGCTTTCTGCATTTCGTAGTTAATTAACACATACAGCTACGCACACATACGAAAGAGCTGACACTGCATAGGCCTACACACACTAACACAGATGTGAGCACTGGCTTTAAAGCACACAAACCCCCCTAAGCCAGTCATGAATGCTTTCTTTCTACCCGAAAGTGCACATTAACACATCTTTAAAACCTGACATTTATATCACTCCCTCTCTTGACTCCCCCTCTCAAAATTGTTTGCTATAACGGCTGTGGTGCTGTTGGCTGCATTTGAATCCCCAGCTACTAATTAGGCATTTGTTTTGAATTTTTGCCTTGATTTTGCCTGGTCGTTACTTTTCCCACATTTGCATGTGAAGCTCCGGCACGCCCAGCCATTAAAACTATCTCAGGGCTCTCGGGGAGAGCGACGCGTGAATGACACATGGGAAAGAGAGCCTGAAAGAAAAAGCGAGTTGACAGATTATCAAAGACACATTCGTGAGCGGTTAAAAGGAGGAGGGACCTAATGATGAATGTCTTGTTATTTTATTAGAGAGCACTGTTCAAAAGAAAAGTTTGCAGAATTACAGATGCAGCTATCTCAGTGGACTTATAAAACACAAAGATACATCAGAAACATCTCAACATAAATTCTATTTGAGGGTGTGACGTTGGCCATGCTGGGACCACTACATCATGTGTTAAAATGGGACATGAGCTGTGAGACTAAAGAGGCCGCGCTGTATAAATAAAGCTCGTGACGGGCTGCTTCGGATGCCCACTCATTAGCTGAAGTCGTGAAAGGTTCCTCGGCTCCAGCCTCCAAACGCTCGCTCACGCTGCAAACAGAAGTGCGGTGACGTATTCACCACACATGTCTGAGCATGTGTACACACAGCAAAACTGCACACTTCACCTGTGTGTCTGTGTGCGTGTATGTGTGTGTGACTCCCGTGTTGCCTTGACAACCTGCTGCCGTTTCCCTTTTTGTTTGCCCTTGGAGCCGAGAGCGGACTCACACCAACGCAGGAGCAGAAATCGGAACAGAGGGAGGACGGAGAACGACATCGGCCCGGGCTTTTCATTTCACCTCTCGAGTGAACGACACCCACGGCTCTCCCACCTGCTCTCACCTATCAAGCAGCAAATGTAGGCTGATCGTGCTGATACGTCTACAGGGATGGAAGAGAGAAATATGTCTCATCCGTGAGGTTCAGGTTTGAGGTCAGCTCTTGTATCTGGCATCAACTATGAGAAATGATGTGATACTTTAAAGAAATAGTTCAACATTGTGGGAAATATGCCAATTTGCTTTCTTCTCAACATGAGAAGATAAATACCACTCTCATATCTGTCCTTTAAATACACCCATCAGGCACAACATTATGACCACTTGCCTAATAATGTGTTGGTCCCCCTTATGTGCTCAAAAATGCTCTGAACCATTGGGCATGGACAACGAACTAGCACCTGGTTCTTCTTGGTGAAAAAGGGGTATCAAGGTGTCCTATGGGGTCTGGAAACAGGACATTGGCACTGGATCCTTTGGGTACTCTGTCTTGTGCAGTGGGGCCTCTGTCAATCAAACTTGTTCCACTGCATCCTGTTGATGTTTGATCCGAATGGGGTGTAGGAAGTTTGGAGGCTAAATCAACATGTTGGGCCATTGTCATGTTCCTCAACATGTTCTTGACTGTTTGGTGTTTTTTCCATGTGGTGGGGTGCATTTTCCTGTGGGGGTAGGCCAGTGACATTTGGGATTTCCATTTGCATGAGGGAGTGTGCTTGTTGTGGGACTATGTTTATTTGGGTGTCTAAATCTCATCAGCATGGATGGCAAAATCCAAGGTTTTCCAGCAGAACACCACATAGAACCAATATGATCAATGTTATTCACCTGTCAGTGGTCATGATATTGCGGCTGATGGGTGCATGCAGCCAGCATTTTCTTAGCTCAGCATAAATACCAAACACAGGTAGCCTGGCCACTTGGCTCTAAAGATAATAATCTCCCTACCAGTCAGTAATGTCACTTTGTATTGAAAAGAGGCGAGGAAATAAACACTCAAATGAAAAAAGAATTTTAAATGCTCTTCATCATATGAAATTTTCAGTCATGTGTTGGGCGGGCTGTTTTAAGATCAGAGTAGGTAAAACAAGGCGGGAAAAAACTGCATAACAGTGCATCAAAAAGGCTTAGCCAAGGCTACTAGGGTAGAGCTGACAATATTATAATACTCACGAAAATACAATGTCTACCACACTAATAACTCTCATCCATATCCAAGACATCTTTAACTGCAATCAATTAATGCCAGTATCACATCAAGCACCAGCCTATTGTTGTTAGTGACAGCAATAACCAGTAAAATGCTGTAAAACATTACTAAACAAAAACAAGTGAAGGAATAACATTGGCAATGCTAACTAAGCTTAGAAATAATAAATCAAACTCGCCTTTAGATGTTAAGTTGAACTGAGTTGTTGTTTCAATGCTGCATATGTGTTTAATGTGAGTGAAACAGAAGATGTCATGAGACAAGTTCAACCAACTGTGACTCATTCTAAGCATGAGGTTAAAATCTCAGTTTGTAAGAACATTGTTCCTTTTCCAGCTCGTTGGCTCCACTGTAGTTAGGAGTGCACTGGTTTGTTTCACTAACAAAAACCCACCAAGGAGTCACGTAGGTCCAGCCATGTTTCCTCCACACATCAAGAGTACAACTGTGTGGACAATGTGCTTTAGTTTCTTCTATATTTTCATTGTATTTCATGTTTTCATATTGTAAGCCTTAGCCCTGTGATAGGCTGGTGACCTGTCCAGGGTGTCCCCTGCCTTCGCCCTGAGTCGACTGGGATAGGCTCCAGTCCCCCCGCGACCCTACAGAGGATTAAGCTGTGTACAGATAATGGATGGATAATGGATATTGTAAACCTTTCTCCAAGCATTCTCATTTGATAGTTAATGTTTCTTGGTGCAAACTATTTTCTTCACTTTTTAAAAGAAATTATGCTTCTATAGAGTGATGGGGGCAATTCAATTCAATTTTATTTATATAGAGCCAATTCACAACACAATGTAATCTCATAGCGCTTCACATAGTAAGGTCAAGCCCTTATGAATTTTACAAAACACAGAATCCAACAATCCAAAGTTGCCTTTAGATTTTCTGTGAGCAAGCATTCAGTGACGGTGGGAAGGGCTGAAAAAAAACTTTAACAGGGAGAGAAAAAACCTCTGACAGGACGAGGTTCAGCGAAGGCGACTATCTGCCTCGACCAGTTGGGGTGAGACTGGGGATGAGGGGGGAGAGTGATGGCAGGACAGCAGATGGAGAGCAGCAATACAAACAGAACAAAGAACATTTTGGAGGTCGGTAAGGCCAGTGGCTGCAGATCAGAGACACGTAGCTCCAGATCCAGAGATATCCACAGAGAGAACAAGCACACCAATGACACCTATGCTGCCAGCACTTGGTCTGTAGTGTGTTAAATCCCTCCAAAAACCAAAGTGTAAAAATTACAAGTTGCACTTCAATAGGGTTTCATGTGCCAGAGTATTTATTGGCCAGCAGTAATAACTTTCTGAAGTCACTGCTGGCCTCCTGGTGGATTCAAGGTGATGACAAGACTCCTTCAGATCCAGGCGATCTCTTTCCCCATTTCCTGTCTTTAAACCAAGCCGAGCATCGCCAACTGGCTTTAGTCTTACATTCACTGGACAGATGTGAGAGTGGTATCAATCTTTCAGTCTGATTCTCAAAGAGAAACCAAGAAGGTATATTACCCAAGATGTTAATCTCTTGCTTCAGGATCCATGACCCCAAGAAGTCAGAGGTCAGGGTCACCTATGGAACAGTTACTAGAAAGTAGCTGTGCTGTAGCTTCATTTTTGTTTTATTTCTTGAAGTTTTCACATGAAACATCTAGTTTAAGGTCAGTTCCATTTGTTAAAGAAAAGAAAGCCAAAAGAAAGAAAGAAAAAAATAAAGAAAATAGAGCATTGCTAGGGTTGTGTTATCTGTCTGTCTGTTTATTTTTTTGGTCATCTAGGCTGAGAGGGTTGTTACTCCAGATGTCTGGTGGACAGATGCAAGAATTTGAAACAAGGGAAGGAAGGAATCACAGTTTAAAGGACTAAACAGTAAATTTATTGCAACGCAGTCTTCAAAACCCAATGCTGTCTTTATCATGTCAACAGGAGCTGCTCTGGTTATGATGTCATGACATCTACAGTACATCTTGTTACTTTATCAGCATAGAAGTATACCCCAGATGTATCATCGGTAACCGCATTTCATCAAGTTTCATTGCAATATAATGCAAGCAACATATTTCAAAAACGCAAAAAAAAATTAGACACTGACAGGCTGTGATGCTATTCCTGCTGCGCTCCACTGTACCCCACAAACTCCACCTCACCGAGCAGCTGTGTTTGGCAGTAAACATGAGCTAGCTAGGAAGTGCAAACAGCTTAAGACTGAGTCAGTGAAAATGACCTGAAACACCCACCGTCATCCACAACACAAATGTGCTAAGAAGTTTGGAATGGCAACAGAGCAGAACAGGTAAACCCGCCTCCAGTCAATACGGGGATCTGTTCCTGGAGGTCTGGCGTTTCTCTCTCTCCATCTCCCTTGTTTAGGGTGTGTGTTGGACATGTACCAGACACTGTAGCTCTGAGCCCACCAATATCCTGTAACCCCCCCTTTAGCACCTTGTCAAACTGTAGCATGTGTGTACACGTACGTGCTGTTAAATCAGGCAGGACAGTGTGACTGCCAAATAATATTAGATGACTGGGGACCATGACGCCCCCAAGGCTTATGTTGAAAGACATAATTGGAGGATGAATGAGCTCATATAGCGCTCAGACAGCAGCATTATTTAAGATTGTATAACGTTGCATAACATGAAAAATTGGGAAGGGATCTGTTAATGCAGGATGAATCCTCATGTGGAATATCTACGGAACTGGCTGAAACCATGAGTTTCTGGCGTGCAGTTGAAGGAGAGTAAAGCATCGGGTAACTCTGCAGAGTACATGTTGACATTTTTGTAACTCTTTAGTGTGGATCAGAGGTCTGACATGAATGATAGGGATCAAAAAAACAACTGCCATCTGGACAGAAGCCATTCTGTCCTCCTGTCTGCTTGGGAACAAAGAGCGTCTGGAGATGGTGAAAGTTAATCGAAAGTCATTAAAATCTGAGTGACAGCTAAAGGAAACACAGTCGTTGTGGTAATGTGTGTTTCTCTGTTAAAGTGTGGTTATTACTTTGCATCTTACACTCACTCTGCATCAAGGACATCAGTGGTCCCCTACATTAGTAATCCAAGTGGGACCCGATTACAGCAAACCTGATGACCGAGACATTCATATGAGCACACAAGTCATGCTGTGAGTCACATAGTGTGTTGCAGTCACTGTTTACAAGCTTGGACATTCCCACAGCTTCTGTTTTTTCCAAAGTAAAAGGTTTTGAATGTAATTTCTCATCCTTTCTTATAAATAAAAGTCTATAGTCTTTATCAATAAAGCAATATAATAAAGTTTATTTTGAAAGCGTTCATGTCATCATGTAGCAAACATGGGAAGAGATTGGGAAGTGTTTTCAGGACACATTTTCCAATCAGCAGCACAAGGTTTTGCCAATGACAGTTTCAGAATAACAAACTCAATGTCACTCCCCACTCAACACATACTGCCGCTTTGTCAGCATCCGGCGTCAAATTATTCGACAGATATTGTGATTGCAGTATGAGTCATGATTTTAGTGGGAATAGTAAGTTTTGTATTTCTTTTCCAGGACAAAATATATGAAAATGATGATGTGATTTTTTTTTTCTGAGATATGAAACCGAACAAGAGTGTTTCTTACATTTGGAGAATACAATTTGTAGGCCAGGACATATTTATAGGACCACAAGGCGTCATTTATAAAGGCATATTTGAGAGGTTATCCAAAAACTATAGCTCCTGCCATGTGGATATTGCACAACACCATATTGCGATTTTCATAATATTATGAAGAACTCTTCAGCCCTACCCTTTACGGTCAGTTTTCAATACATTAGATGTTCGGATAGACCTATAAAGTCTGTAAAC
Organism: Dascyllus trimaculatus; assembly: GCA_024666655.1. Taxonomy (NCBI): domain Eukaryota; kingdom Metazoa; phylum Chordata; class Actinopteri; family Pomacentridae; genus Dascyllus; species Dascyllus trimaculatus. The sequence goes on from CM045453.1 coordinate 28,653,425, forward strand.
ACTAAAAAATAGACCGCATGAGCCAAATGTTCTCTGCTGGTTCGTCACTGTTGCGCCTTTCCGGGTAACGAGAAGTTTGATTTGTAACATGAGGTTAATGTTGTGAAAGCGTGTGTTTTAACCCAAGTCATGGTCTTCCCCCAAATTTTAACCAAGCGGAAAAAATAATGGTGTAATGCAGACCTCAGTCTCCGGGAAGAAATTCCAGTCTATTACGCCACTTCGACCCCTCAAACCTCCTTCTGAGGCACTTTTAAACTTGAAAAACTCCTGTTTAATCATAGCCGCTGATATCACCACAGCTGGCACCAACCCCAGTGGACGATTTGTGCTGATCTCAGGTAAGTGTATGGCTTTGACAAAACATGGGTATTTGACAGTCTGGGAATGAGTAAAAATGGGATAAACACTAAGTAGTTGCAATAATATTTTTTGTTCTGTAGGTCAGTAGGTAATTTGGCAAAAACACCACCATTCAGCCCATTACACCACTGGATGGGATACATGAAAGGTGAATCACTTAAGCTACAAATTGCAGTTTGGTACAGAGTTTACAGGCTGACTGCAGAAGGCTGGAATGCAGGCCTGCTGTGGCTAGTTAGCCAGCCAAAGCTAAGCAGCATGCAGCACAGCAAATAAAGTGCAGCCTGTGCTGTTCTGTTACATGGTGTGTTCTGGTCTCCAGAATAATCAGGACGAATGGAGAGCAGCTGTTTTTTTTTTTTTGGGGAGCGAGGTGGTGGCGGCGGGGGTGAGGAGACGAAGGAGGGAAGAGGAAGGGGTGTGCAAAAGCGGAATAGAGGAAGGCAGAGTTTTGACATGGGAGAAGAATGTGGATGAAATGGATGGGAAGGGAACATGCCTGAGGCTACATGTTAAAAAAAACATAGGATCCGGACTCCTACATGGGAGCCGAAGTGGAGGTAGAAGCACAGGTGTGACAAAGCTGATACGATTAGAAGTTAGACAGCAGAAGCAGAACTTATTTGACTTTCCTGCTTTTAACAATTCTTGGGAGTGTGCAGGAGGGAGGACGGACAATGACAGAAAGGTCAGCACGTCACAAGTCGTGAGCTGCGAAATGTAGTCAATCAGAGCTCCCCCGCCATCCCTGAGTGTATGTGACTCATACCACGGCAGCAAGACGTGACGTACAGCACTAGAGCGTGGAATCACCGGCTCTGAGGTGCTGCAGGGGGTTTGAGGATGCCGAGTGATAATGTGATCGTGTAGTCTGCCCCGTCCAATCCCTCCCTGTCTCCCCACCTGATCTTTTTTATTTTAACGTCCCCCATCCTAAAGGCCCTTTCTCTCCCCCTCTGCCTGTCACCACCCTCTTTCATTCTCATCCTCTCTCCTTTAATTTCCCTCACTATCTCAGTTTCCAGATCTCCCCTCTTGTTGCCTGTGTGACTGATGTCCCGTACGCTGAATCGACAGCGGCGAGGAGATTGAGTGAAGGCGAGAGGGAGGAAAAGAAATGCCGGTGTAGAGGAGGGAGGGATGAGTTTCGCAGACGTGCCACCAGGCTGTACACATTCCTCAAGGGCTGAGCATCCTGTTCTTTGGTCCCCACCTCCACCGAGGCTCACACACCACGCTGCACGTACGCATGCCCTTCTCCCACAATGGCACCACAGCACACTCACTCTTGTGACTCTTTCCTTCTTTCCTTCTTTCCTTCTTTCCTTCTTTCTCACTTTCTTCCTGTCAGCTTTGTGCATTGATATTTTCCTGTGCTCACTGCAACGCTAGTGTTTTCTGTCTCACAGTGGCGAATGTTTTCCATTTTACCTCCGTGCACTGGACGAGAAGATGGGGAAACAAAAATGGTTTTGATAAGCCGAGTTTGCGCTCTCCCTCCTCCCTCCTTCTTGTTTCCATCCATTCTTCTCCTCCCTCCCTGTAACCTATCATTGCATCATTTGGCCGCGGGGTTTAGCAGCAGTCAGGGACATGTGGAGAGAGACGAATGGAGAGAAAAAGTGAGACAAACAGCAGGCAGAAAAGAAACTGGAAACCTATAGAAATCAAGTACAACAGTGATTTGACATACAAGAAAATCATATGTACCACTACATGTGTAAACATCTGTGTATTCAAATTACTGGGAGAATTCAGACTCCTGATTGTTTCCATATTTTATTACACAGTGTGTTTTTTGAATTAATGAAAGGCAAACTGAGTTGTGTTACTTAATAGATGAGTCACATCAAAATGTCCTCCAGCCTTTGTAGCAGTAATTCTATCCCCTTGATTTTTTGACTTTTAGTGAGGCATACCTTTCCACCTCTGTGTCATCAGAGCAGCATTTTTTTTTACTGCAGAGTCAGTATCTGTGTTGCTCTGGATCATTTGCACAATTTGCTGTGAAGTTTTCAAGAGGTGAGTACCTCCAGTGAAATTAGTTTACAGCGTTCCATCAAAATAGGTGATTGTGAATAGGCACATTGTTGCTGATTGTTTTTAAATATGTCAAAAAAAAACAGCTGACAAAATGAAACCAAGGTTATCTTTGAGGTTGCAAATTTGTCTGAGTTTTTTGGGTTGCACGTGGAAATGTTGGGAGGGACTGGAAAGCATTGCTGGCTAGAGGGACACCTGGAATGCCCTGCTTAGCCTGTTCGACTTGGTTCTGGATAAGGAAATAGGATAGGACATTTGTACTTTGACAGCAATAATGTCAAACTAATTAAGAACGATCCCATGTTTATTTTCCAGCAGCTCTGCTGCAACTTATACACCAATCAGCCACGACATCATGACCACTGACAGGTGAAGTGAATAACATTGATCACATTGGTACTATGTGGTGTTATGATGGAAAACCTTGGATTTTAACATCCGTGTTGATCAGACTTAGACACCCAAATAAACATTGTCCCACAACAAGCACACTCCCTCATGACAATGGAAATCCCAAATGTCACTGCAGGAAAATGCACCCCACCACATGGAAAAAAACATCAAACAATCAGGAACAAATTGAGGAACATGACAACCGCCCAAGATGTTGATTTGACCTCCAAACTTCCTACACCCCATTCTGATCAAGCATCAACAGGATGCAGTGGAACAAGTTTGACTGACAGAGGCCCCACTGAACAAGCCAGAGTACCCAAAGGATCCAGTACAAACGTCCTGGTTCCAGACCCCATAGGACACCCTGAGAGGTCCTCTTGTCCATGCCCAATGGTTCAGAGCTTTATTGAGCACATACGGAGGACCAACACAATATTAGGCAGGTGGCCATAATGTTATGCCTGATTGTTGTATAAGTTAAGGCTTTTAAGTGTTTAAGTGAACCTGTTGATTCCATTATCTTCACTAATAACTCTTCTAGTAGTGAGTTTGGGTGATGAATTTCCAGTCAAAAGAATATCTTAATCTGATTATTAACAGTAATCAAGCTGTTTAGTGAATACGCCTTCACCTTCTTTCCACGAATCCTCAATTACCATTTCAAACCAAAAAAAAAAAAGGCCTACCTTCCAAAAAGACATAGTTCTTTTCCATTTGCATGTACTTGTTGCTGCATTTATATATAAAGCACACAATTAGGTTTACCTGCAATTAAATATGAATAAATATGAACAAAATTCATCCTCCCCTGAGAGGAGCAGAAGAAAATCTGTTCTATATGGGGACGAGAAAAGGCCCAAACACATTTTAGCCGCAGTTGCAGACTTGGATGAATGAACAAGACAGACAAGTTCATTTATCATGTCGGGAGTGGCCAGACACAGCCCATTATATTAAGAAACACTGCAGTACAGAACATGAAAATAGGATGGGTGTGCTGATTCATGGCTTTTGGCAACTGCTCGAATTTAGCCACTGCACAGTTTAATTATTAAAGGTGTACACTGGCCTGAGTAAATGAGGGGTGGAGAGGATTTACAGTGGTCAGGGTGTGAGAGGTGTAAAGAAAAAAAAATGTCTGTGAACTCGATTGCCCATGTATGAGCATCTGAGAGATACTGAGTGAAGATAAGACGTGAAAGACTGAGGGAGTATTAGTGAGAGCCTGTGTGTGTATGCGCACACGCTGTAATCCTTGAGGCCTTAGGAAGGTGCACACACATTCAGTCTTTTCCTGTTGCTTCCCATTAATTCCACCTGTATACACTGGGAATGAGCCCATGCTGGCTCTCACCCTTCCTGCCTCCTCCCTCGTTCCACTCCTCCCTGCCTCTAAATCCCCAGATGTAGGCTTACCGAACACCCAGAGAGACCAGACTGCTCTCTTCTGTTGCACGCTGTTCCTCACCGCACACTGTGTTCTCAGCCACAGCTCCACGTATCCCGGTCTGAAAGGATAGGACGAGCGTTTTTATTCAAATCAACATCTGAATGGCCATTTTGCTGGAACACACAAGACAGCTGCCACATGGCTGCTGAACTTTTGATAATGTTGCCATGGGAATGAACACTGGCACCGTGCATGAGGCTCACAGAGCTGAGGTGTTGCCAGCTGTGAACATTTGGATTGTGTGCGACTGTTTGCACTGCACATGCGCAAACGCACACACACACACACACACACACACACACACAACACACACACACACACTCTCAGCTGCAATGTAATGTTCACTTAAATGAAAACCAGGGGTGGTTAGGTCACTTTAAAAACACTTTCCATCACTGTTAAAAGTTACATCTTCGGAGCTGTAATTAATAACATAACCAAAATATGAATGCAGTCGGATTGCACTCCAGTTCTGTCATTGAATTCCAGGCATAAAGACAGAGGTAATGACAACTTTAGGGGCTATCTTAGATGCTTACTATGACAAACAGAGGAACTACTTCCTTTTTTAAATCAAAGCAATCAGACATAAGTAATAAGAATGCATTTTTAGCAAATGTGGGTGTTTGTCATTTAAAAAGGAACAATCTGTCGGTACAATACAAGCCAGATATATTGCAAGTAGTAATCTGACTCAATAGCGTCACCATCCACTTGCATCTATTCTACTTTTAAAAGTCTAAAAAGTTCCACAGCTGTGTCTACAGTTTGTAGTTTGCCCTGAATGCTGCCTTCTCTGGATCAAACGATGCAGGGCAAGTTAGGAGGAAGGCTTGAGATGTCTAGACTGCTTCTATGCAATATGATTTATTAAATATAATCCAGTGAGCAAAAATCATATTATCCAACATGCAAAGCGGATGCTCGTGCCGAATATGGCCATTTCCTAAAAGAAGAACCAGACAGAGATTTGAAATGTGATTACTGGCATCATTTATTTTTAAATCCCTTCGAATCTCAGACTTGTCCTGCAAGTTTATGACTCACTGTTTACCAGACGACACAGGAATGAGTATTACATTTATCAAGACGGGAATACTTGCAGAATAAAAGAACATAATCACACCATGAAAGCCATACGAGCCTTTGAGTTCTCCAGCCTGGTTGAAAGAAACATCACACCTTCTCTTTGAAGGGACGTGTGATGGGACCGATGCTGCTTTTTGCTGGTGACTAATAGATGAGTGGGCAGGTGTGTCCGTGTATGTTACACACTTTTTGAATACAGTGCTGTGAAGTAAAATGATGCCATACAAAGAGAAGTAAACAGAAAAACTAAATCAAATGGGCATTTGCTGTGGCCACCCTGTATTTTCTCCGGAACTGACATTTAAAAGTAAAGTTTTTTATCCTGTTAGCGTGTCCTTAGGTTGAGGAAACCTCAGAGTATCGAGGACAGTCTCCAAAACATTTTCAGGATTTCAGAAGTAAAAAACCTAAGGAACCAGTCTGGTCGACTCGTGGGCTGGGACTTTCATTTCATTTTTGGGTTTCAGAACAGGTATCTGTTTTGAACTTGTGTGGCTGAATTACTCCAGTTTCACAACTTACCATAGTAGTTTTACAGTGGTTGTTAAGTGGAGAAAGAGGCAGAGACAGCGTATATTCATATATTCTAGATGAAACAACAATGCAGAGGTACATCTAAGCCATTTTAATGCAAGGAAGGATTAATTTCATGAAAAAATATCGACCTTTGAGACACAGATGAGTTTTTCGAGGTCAAATCAATTACAGTAGATGGACTTTAAAACAGACTAATTTCTTCTCTGAACATTTAAACCATAATTATTTACAGTGTTCTTGTTTTTCTCATACCTGAATATAATTACTAATTACTAGGGTTGTATGTTTCTGTTGTTGTCAGGCTGCCAGTTGCCTTTAGGCACAATCAGACACCTCTCTGATGGTGTCGCATGACAGCTAAGAATATAAACCTCGAAGGAGCCTAACAAGAAGTATTGAAAATTACAAAACTAAAACGTGAGACTAAGACAGATTCCCAGTAATGACCAGTGAAATGAAAGACTCCAGGTAAGTGAGAAGTGAGATTGGGTTCACATTGGGCACAAGAACTGGTGAATAATTGAGTTTGGACAAACATTCGGCTGCTCTCATGTCTGAGCCATGGTTGGCTGCGAGGGGGGATCATGATGTTTTAACATGTGCTTGTTAAGCCTCAATTATTAAGGCAGGATCCACAGCGTTGTGGCACGACTAACCTTTTGAACCCGGCACAGACAAGCTGGGTTTGCATGCATACTGGCATACATGCGCCTGCATGCACACACGCTCCATATGGCACAATTAACCTTTTGAACTCCAAACAGACACGGGCAGACAGATGCACATGAACATGCATAGATACACACACATAAATGGCAATCCGTAGACTTTTACACGCAACCTTGCGTGAGCCCGTCTTCCTAAATAAGTTCTAGATTAGAAGTCATCTTTCCTGTCTTTCTTCCTTGAAAGGCCACATTACACATGGTTGGATTGGTGAGAGCAGAAGCCAACTGATTCTCACGCATTTAAAAGACATTGTCGCATGCGTTGCTAGAGAGTAAAGCGCCTGCCGTGCCCTTGGGGGAGGCAAAAATCATTTTCTATATGTTCAATTCGCTCTTCAAAGTATAGTCATATGCAAAGCAGGATGTCTTTAAAGCACTCAGGCCCTTTCATACTGTTAAATCTGACGTATGCCATAATAATGAGAACATGTCTCATAAATAAGTTTTCTCACGATCTCATAGTGAGGGATGTTAAGTCATAGTTTCTTAAAAAAGATTTTGAGCAGAGAACCAGCGCTAGACTCCCACTCGTATTACTTTATTTATTTTTGCAGTTCAATAAATTAAAAAAAAACAGTTTACTCAGTTTAAGTTAAGAAGTCAAACAACTGGGAAAAGAAATTTGCATTAGAAAGGATTTTAAGTTAAATTAGCGTAGAAGTTAGTGCATTAAACTTCACAGTTTCAGCCCTTTAACCGTACATCCCAGCAGCGTCGTCGCAGAATTATAAGATATTTTTAAAAAAAAAAACAGTTTTCCTAATTTGTGCCACAATTTAAACACTTTATTTCAAATGCCAACATCTGCTTTGCTGTACAGTTTTTATGAGGTTCCCTCTGGCGTATTTTCTGAAGGCTGATGCAAACTGTCACATTTTAATGTCACTGAAGTTTAACAAAACGGCACACGCTGAAGTTACAAATCGTTTCTGTGTCTTTTGTCTTTTCCATGAATTAATGAGCTGGAATTAGTGATTAAAAGTACTGCCTGTGTGTCTGACTCATTACACCGCTAGCATTCATTTAGCAAAGGACGCAGTGGTGCTGTTATACAACCAAAGTTCCTGAAGTTCCTCAGGTCTGGTATTCTTTGGCTGAGCAGAATAAGTAATTGTGGTGCTTTCCATATTTTGTAGACTGTAAACTGTGTTGGCTCTGGTGGGTAAATTCCTGAAATTTCTATCAAGCAGATGCACATTTTGTTCCTGAAGATAATATGTTGGCGTTGTTAACTCTGACTCCACATTCAGAGACGTGGCCCTTCCTGGGTAATAAACAATCACCTTCACAGTGAAGAGAAATATTACAAGACCAGACTCTGTATTTAGCCAGTTACAAAGCAGCTTTTTAAACCTGAGTCTTCATTTGCTCTTGAAAAACACCTTCCAGGATGCTATAAATACTGCCAGTAGCAAAGATAGCTCTGCCTGATATGACGTTCTGTAAGCTTAAACTCTTCATTCTACATGTCTCATTTAAAAAATCTATCTAAAAATAATAAAACTGAGTGTTTGCACTGATCAGATCCAGATTGTAAAAAATAAAAAAAATCTGCATTCCTTAGCGTAACTGTAAAGTCACAAGGGACTCAGCTGAAACCAACAGTTGTGTGACAAAAATTCAGGGACTTTTAGGCTAAACTGTTGGCTTTCAAAAGCAGCTAGCAGGTAAATGTAGGAGGAAATTAGATGTAAATAGTAAGATGTCTGTAATACGAGTCATTTTATTTCACAGTATTGCTAACACCTGTGACTACTTAGAGAAATGTTGTACATATTGATTCTAGGTTTTTTTGTAAACTAAATAATAATATTCAACTTTATTTTTTTTTATTTATGGCATTATAGCTTTGTTATATAAATTATTATATAATTATTACTATATATGAGTTTTTAAAATATTTTTTTCTGGCAAAGGTGTGAATGCATAGAGACGCATGCTGTCTTGCAAAAGAAGATGAGCGCACGAGGAGCGTGTTTTAACTATTTATTGAGTATTTCATTATTCAAAATTTAATTATTTATCTCCAAAACTTCAAAGTAAAAGATGTAACCTATTCAAGTGGCATTTAGAAAAGTTTGTCAAAGTACAACAAAATCACATTATGATGTTTTAAAGAAAATCTCTGAACCCCGAAACCTGCTAGCAGATTGGAAAAGCATGTTATTTTGTTTTAAATTGCCAAAGTGGAATTATTTATCAGAGCCTAGACTGTAAAAACAGAAAAAATCATCAGATTTTCAATGCTCTGACAGTAAAGGAGCGAATCACTTCTAATGTACTGTTCCATTATGAAAATTAACCAAAGGTTATCTTAAAATTATAGTATTTCCTGAAACTTTCTTTATTTTATAGGTCTCATTTTAAGCAAATTACCAAAAATGAAGCGTTTGTATGAACAGATTCTGTTAAAAAAAACCATCAAAATAAATTCTGTATCTTCAGTGCAACCATGACTCAGCTGTGAACACATGACAAAGATTCAGAGCCTATTTGTCTGAACTGCAGGCTGTGTAAAAATGTACTATCTATACTACACAGAGCCGCCATTTTTGCAGCACTGCTAACACCTGAGGGAACTTCAACTTCAGTTTTTTTTTTAAGGTTTTTGCATTATAACCGTGTCACACAGCACAGATTGAGGTTTGAGTTCTCTCTAGCCATGGCTGTGCCGTTTCCATAGAGATGCAGGACATTATATTGCAGAAATGAGCCTACCGCTAGTAGAAGTGTGACAGGAACATGCCACAAAATTACGTGGAGTTCAAGAGGTGGTTAAGAGCAGGTGGTTGTGAAAATAGGATTAACAGTTAGATTACATTACTAGATTCTGCCTTTCTGTTGTGTTAATCCTTGTAATGTATATAAACTATATATCTGTTCAGCAAGATTTTTCAGTAGGTTTAAGACTGTAGAATGTCTTCCACCCTCAGAGCTCAACATACCAGCATTAGTTCCCTTTAATTTGAATCTCCCCGCCCGCTCGGCGTCCTTATGGGTCCTGCTCCTGAAGTGTCTTTGTCTCTCGCTGTCACCTCCTGCACATCTCTGCCTCCTGTCCCCCTCCCTGCCGTCTCAAGTCCTCTGAACCCCAATTAGACAAACAGGAGCTGACAGGAGGGCTGGTGAAGCGCAGCCAGCGAGATGGATGATGCAAAAAAAGGGGAAATAGACACACAAACAGAGACAAGAGGGCCTTGAGAAAGAGGTAGTCTTTTTGTTATGGTCACAGGTGGAATTTCTATTTCACCTGCACGTGTTGGGTACTTTCACACAGCATCATGGCACTGGTTACTGCAATTTTATGGGGAAATGGACGAGCAGGAAAGAGGAAATTCGATATCATCATGGTATCTACCTCACAGGCCACATCTTGGCAGAAACGTCGGTGTTACTTGATATTTGTGCTATTTCAGGTGACAAAAACAAGATGCATGGCACGTCTGGCGCCTTTGGGAAACTTCCAGTCTTCAGAACAAAGTGTTTCACTGTGGCAGACCTTTAGCACCAAACCTTATAAGTGACAAAACAGGTTGGCATTCTGCGCTACACAGTTCCGTTTTCTGAATCTTTTGAAGCATAAAGGGGAAGTAATAAAATAGCAGAGGGAGAGGAAAAAAAGAGCATTGGTGGAGATAATTAGGAAACCATAAAATAGGGATGCAGAAACAGTAAAACGAGCCACTAAATAGTCTGAAGTATTTAGCGAGACACGGGTCATGAACTCTCTCTCGGACTTAGACACGACAGCCTGCACATGCACATCAGACTTCTATCCGTGGTCATGCCAAACGCTGCCTAAAGCTCAGCCTCAGGCAGGGTCTTAAAGGTCACGATCTCTAGGCCGCTTTAGAAGGTCGCGCAAAGTTCACGACACGAGCCTGACCATATTTGGCTGCTCGCTCTCCTAAAGACTTAGAGTTGAAATTTGAAATGATAGAGAGGGAGGGAAGACAGAGAGGGAAAAAAAAAACAGTAACTGGAATGTTCATTGGTTGCAGCTGGGCATCGTTGGAGCAATATGGACCTGGGCTTAATGCAGGAAGTGTGTGTGTCTGTGTATCCTTGTGCATGTGGGTCCGGGTGCATATTATATTTGCATGCGTGTCGGTGTGTTTATGTGTGCAATGCGTGTGAGAGAAGAGTTACGAGATATTAGGTTAATGCAGAGCAAAGCTTAGACATTTCCAGATACATGTGACCGTGCGTAAAAAAGTAAACACATGCATGCAAGCTTCTGCGCTGCGTGTCTGCATGCGTGCCGGCATGCATGTGAATGGCAAAGATATTAGCACAATATGAAGAAGCTTAAGCCGGAAGTACAGTTTGAAACCTGTGCGGAGAGTTTCTGCCGAGGAGCGAGGAAAGGCAGAGGGGAGGCGAACAAACAAAAAAGAATGACTGAAATGTGGTCACAGCCAAACACTTTTATGGCCACTGAACAATAAAATATAAGACTGTCAGCATGCACGGTACAATTTGAATTACTCTCTTTGAAATTCCCAGTACACAGCGTGAAGTTGTGCAATTTCAAAACCTGTAAAAATTAACTGTGCTGAACTCCAAGGCTTTCTAGCGTTCACAAAGTCAGATAAATTCAAAAGCCTGCTCTCAAATCTCACATTCAATCAATCAAATTCAAAGCCAAACATTCAAGACAAATCAAATTATGAGTCTGGTTTGCTCCAAGCTGCAACTTCTGGGGCAGAAAAATAAAGACAAGGGTCGGGGGAGAATGCCAGAAACTGCAGTTCCTCGAATGGCCACTTGAGGCTGGAGCCAAAAGCGAGTCCTTCCCCATGGACCTCCATGTTAAAATGTCCAACTTTACAGCGGGAATAAACATGTTTATAGTCTGGTACAAAGAACAGTTTTGGTCTCTACAGCTAATTTCCCTATTGATGACAATGGCACATGGGGTGGTTTTTTAAACAACACACCCATCTGAAATATATTAAGATTTAATTTATGACATTAGGAAACGTTTGTCCATCTTTATTTACAGTCTATTGTTACAGCTTGGCTCAAAATTGTAACAAAAAACAGGGAGACAACAACTGTATGGCGTTCAAAAAATATCAATCAAATTGTGAATTAAAGAACCCAAACCAAACTCGAAACCATGCTGCTGAAGATCCTGGAGGGAAAAACGCTGCTCCTGCCAGAGAGAATGAGGGAGGCCTTCCACAGCTGAGCCACCGGGCCCAGGTGTGGCTCAATCAGCAGTCAGACGACCCTCCTACAGCTCTGCAAAAAAGGAAAAAGGACAGGAACACCTAGTGTCCAGGTGCAGGGTCGTCACACTACGGCTCACTCACAATGGACAGATCAAGACACTAAATTTCAAACTTGACCATCCAGGCATGCAGACAAATGGATGTTGTGATTTAAATTCAGTGGTATTTCATTTAAACATTTGGTACTTGTGTGGCTACGACTAGATGTTAAGCTGATTATACAGTTACATTGTTTACATCCTTTCTTTGATTTGATACGAATACTGAAGAAACAGCACTCTTATAAATAAGCACACTGGAGCTGATAAGAAAAACAAAGCCAGAAATTATGCAACTTAAATGTCATTGCATCATTTTATGTTGTTATGTGTTCCAAGCAAGGAACCCTAGAACACATCCTCAGCCGCTACACTACGGCACTTGGAGAAAGGTGGTACCGTTGCAGGCATGACCAAGTCCTTAAGACCATTGCTGAAGCCATCAGCAGTGGACTTAAGTGAGCAAAGCAGCTCCATCCCTCCAAGAAAGCCATCGCCTTTGTCAGAGGTGGGGAGCAGGCATCCTGACCTCCACAAGAGACTGGCAGCTGCCGGTGGACCTTGTTCCCCAGCCATATAACTGTTACCACCCTGGGTCCAGACATTGTTCTTCTGTCTGAGACCACCAAGCAAGCTGTGCTGCTGGAGCTGACAGTCCTGTGGGAAGACCGCCTGGAAGAAGGCTTTGTGAGGAAGCTCTCCAAGTACGCAGGACTGGTCAGCGACTGTCAACAGGCTGGATGGAGAACGAGGTGCTTCCCAGTGGAGGTGGGATGCAGAGGTTTCACGTCCCAGTCTTGGGCCAGAGCCTTCAGTAGCGAGGGAGAGAGAAGGGGGAGAGCCATCCACAGTGCCACCAAAGTGACAGAGAGGGCCCAGGGATGGCTGTGGCTCAAGAGAGGAGATTATGGAGCTATGCTAGCTAGTTTGCCATCTGGACACAAGCCGGGGTCCGATCAGCCCCGGCTGGGTCACCTGGATGAGGGTGTATGATGTTGAAAGACCCAAAACTCCTAATGATTCCAGGAACATCACTGATGATATGTCCAGAGGCGTCAGCAGAAGTATTTTCTCAGTATGTGGAAAACAAATAATCTGATTTTCTCCATTTCACAAACACTGACTGATTCATTTCAAGCAAAAATTTGATAGCACACAATTTTAGTTGTTAAAACTGATGAGATGGACACAAATGTTAGGTTTGCATGAGTTCTTGTATCCCACATGGATAAATAAAGAGTCTTGTTGGCTCCACAGTGTGCAGCAGATTAACAGTGCTACTTTTCTTGCTAACAGCTTCATCGGTAATAAGTTAAAATAAGCATTTCAAGTCAATTACGAACCCTGACTGTAAAATCAGCAAAGGCAATTTTGCACACAGCACATCATTGAAAAACTACATGTTACAAATCAGTGTGGGAGTGTTTAACTGTCTCATTTCTCTACAAAGAAACCCCCCTTTTTACACACTGAATAATTTAGATTGGAAAGTTTAATAAGCTCGATTCAAACTGATGTGTGTGTGTGTGTGTGTGTGTGTGTGTGTGTGTGTGTGTGTGTGTGTTTATGTGTAGGTGCACGTTTGAACTTAATGCACAATGGGACCCAAATGAATTATAAAGCCATCCAAATTGATTTGTATCTGCTTTAGAAGCCTGGTCTTCATTCAGAGTCTTACTTTAGATGAGCAAGCAAGGAGGTTAAGACGTTGAAACACACAAACACACACACACACATGGTTGCAGTGGGGCTGCATCAAACAACACACTCCTTTGAATAATTCAAAGTTCTGTCGTTGCTCCTATGACAGCTATACTTTATCTTTCTCTCACACACTCAGTCCTGTGTGTGTTTCTGCAGCCTCATCTCTCTGCTGGCCGTTTTCATTTTTTTTTTATCTCACTGTCTCACTTGTCTTTCCTTTCGTCTGCTCATCTGCATCTCTTCCTCCTCCTCCTCCTCCTCCTCCTCCTCTCCTGCCTTTCCTATGCTAACCCCAGCCAGCAGGTCTACAAAGTAGTGTTTTCTGTGTGCCAGCAGCAATTCCTGGAGGGCAGTCAGGCAAACAAACCCAGGCAGCCAGTGCCCGCTGCATGACTCACAGAGAGACAGAGACCAAGTCTGAGCAGAGAGGGGGGGCAGAATTATTAAGATGAGAGGGCAAAGGGATTTTAAGCTGTTAAGAGCTGATGAGAGGGGGCAGATTGGAAAAGGAGATTGGGGAGGGGGAGTGGAAAGGGAACGAAAGGCTGTAGGAGAGATTAAGAGGAGGGAGAGGGAAAGCGAGGAGATAGAGAGAGAGGGATGGGGGCAAATAGAGGGCAACCTGCGCGATCTTGCATGCACACGAGAAGAGCAGACAGGCACGCAGCTCAGCGAGGAGGCACGAAGAGAGCAAAATAACTCCTCCTCCTCCCTTCCCTCTGTCTCCCCCCCCATCCCCTCCCCTCACTCAGTCTCCCTCATTCCTCTCTCTTCTGCCAAAAAGCGAAGCTCAGCACGACAGTCTCACACGACAGGCCGTGCGGAGAGGCAGAGGGGAGCAGAGGGAGAAGGGAAGTGAAAGTAAAGGGTAAAATGAGCTGCTGATAGATGAGGGTTCCCACATTGCAGGATATATTTGGACGTCATGTGGATATTTTTTACACTAGTGGTTCTCAAGCTCAGGGTCAAGTCCACAAAAGGGTCAACAAATGGTTCTTTTTAAAACTTTTTTCTTTTTCAGTCTATTCACACCAATTAGCCACAACATGATGACCACTGACAGGTGAAGTGAATAACATTGATCATATTGGTACTATGTGCTGTTCTGATGGAAAACCTCGGATTTTGTCATCCATGTTGATCAGACTTAGACACCCAAATAAACATTGTACCACAACAAGCACACTCCCTCATGCTAATGGAAATCCCAAATGTCACTGGCCTACCCCTGCAGGAAAATGCACCCCACTACATGGAAAAAACATCAAACAATCAGGAACATGTGGAGGAACATGACAATGGCGCAACATGTTGATTTGACCTCCAAACTTCCAACACCCCATTGTGATCAAGCATCAACAGGATGCAGTGGAACAAGTTGGATTGACAGAGGTCCCACTGCACAAGCCAGAGCACCCAAAGGATCCAGTGCCAACGTCCTGGTTCCAGACCCCATAGGACACCCTGAGAGGTCCTCTGGTCCATGTCCAATGGTTCAGAGCATTTTTGAGCACATAAGGCGGACCAACACAATATTAGCTTGATTATAAAAACATTCTTGGCAAATGCTTTTGCTTTCATCATAATGTTATGCCTGATCGGTGTATATTGCAATGAATAAAACATTTTGACACATAAATCTCTAAACAATAGACAACTTGCTGCTTTTTCTAAGTAAGGTTTATTAATGAGGTTTAGGGGTGCTTTGGACAGGGCTGGGTTCTGAAATCCAGCTCCAGATTGGAAAAATACCTGGATTTATTAAGCTCTGATGCTAATAAACCTTTTATCTCTCCTCGTTATTTTTTATTAGGGCAAACCAATGTTAAAAACCTGTGCAGGGAACACTAGCTGGCTTCTTTAATTTGGAGGCTGCTCACTTTTGCTCAGGTTAAAATAGGCCAAATCACACTGTGGTAGTTTGACTGTTAACTCTGTAGCAGCTACACTGAAACTTTACTATGTTGGTCAATGTGCTCACGTCAGGGTGGAGACTCAGAGTTAATTTTTTCCATGCATTTTAATCCATACTTTAAGCTCAAGTAATCTGCTGTAAATGTCAGTATATTACAGATTAGTTCATAGCCACCAGTGATCAACGTTTCACATATTCTGCTGCTAATCTCATTTTCGGGTTGTACCTCCAGGTTGTGAAAATTAATCAGTCGTAATGTTGATTTATTCAGCAGCCACCGCTAGAAACCCTGCAACAGGTGATCGTGGATCTAAACTAAATCACTGACTTGCAGTTATTTATAACTTTAATTACTTGCTTGATTAAAATTAAACTCAATAAGGGTGTTTGTGGTAAGCCAACTGCCTGTTGGCTACAGTATACAAATATAAGACAGTAATGGGGAATCAGTGTATTTCCCAAAGTGTCAAACTTTTCCATTAACTCCCAAATTCTGCAGAAAAGGGGAGTAAAATAAACAAATAGTGAGGATATGACCTCATCGCTCCAAATGGCAGCTATGGCTGTGGAAACAAATAAAAATGAGAACGAGCCAGATTGAGCGAAAGGAAGGTTAGATAAAAGGATTAGTCTCGGAAAGACAACAGATGAGGTGGAAGATATGACAGGAGGGGAGAAGTTTGTCAGAGAAATGAGAAGTGAGTGAGCTGAAGTCGGGGCGGGGAGCTGACTTTTTAAAAAACTTTTTGCCCCCTTTGAGCTGTCTCCGGGTTTGGGATAGATCGCTGCGTCCACCGTCCTCCCTCTGGACCGCATTAGACATGGCGCTTAGATTATACACTGCTGGGGATGGAGGGGAGTGGAGGGAGGTGGCGGACAAAGAGGACTGGGCATGGGAGAATTATTTTTCCTGATTCTGACACCACTGAACCAAGACAGGAACAAATAATCAGATTAACCAAACTCTCCTGTGAAATATCATACAGCTATAAGCAGACCTATCTGTCTCGCTGCACACCGTGTTGGCCAGGAGTTCTTGTTTGACATTTCTTTAAATATGCTTATTTGCCTTCTAGTCAAGAGTCTGATGAGAAGATTGATACCACTCTCACATTTGCAGAGTAAATATGCAGCTGGAGCCAGGAGGCAGAGAGTTGAGCAGAGCAAGACTGTAAACAGAAGGAAACAGACAGCCTGGCTCTGCCTCCGAGCACTTCTACAGCTTGGTAATTAACTTGTTAGATATCATTTGATTAAAAGCACAAAATTCAAAGGCTGAAAGGAGAGTTATATTGTTCCTTGGGCAGGACTAGTTACTGGTCTGGTTGTCTGCCAGCTGAAAGCACCTCAGCACATAAACTCCCCCCTTAAAACCACAATGTGTCTTTTTAACACCGAACTTTCTGTCAAGATCAAACCTGCTAATCGGTGGGCTTCAGAGGTGCTTTTGGATTTTTCTGCCTAAGTACAAGCTTCCTGTTCTCCAGTGACAGCAGGTGAAAGTGGTTTTATGTCAGGCTATGCCACATTCAACCACTTTTAACTACTTTAATATAACTCAAGGTACTAAAAAATGCAAAATTATCAAAAAGCACATGACTAATTAGACCACGGGCAAATGGAAATCCCAAATGTCACTGGTCTACCCCTGCAGGAAAATGCACCAAACCACATGGAAAAAACATCAAACAATCAGGAACATGTTGAGGAACATGACAATGGTCCAACATGTTGATTTGACCTCCAAACTTCCTACACCCCATTGTGATCAAGCATCAACAGGATGCAGTGGAACAAGTTTGATTGACAGAGGCCCCACTGCACAAGCAAGAGTACCCAAAGGATCCAGTGCCAACGACCCCATAGGACACCCTGAGAGGTCCTCTCGGCGGTCATGTGGTATGTGGTCATAATGTTATCAGTGTAGTTGATCAGTGTATGTATAAGCTTCCTGTTTTCCACTGGTAGCAGGTGAAAATGGTTTTAAGTGAGACTATGCCACATTCAGCCACTTTTAACTACCTTAATACGGCTTGAGGTACTCAAAAAAGAGCACATAACTAAATAGGTCACACATAAACCACACATACTCAGACACAAACCCTCTATACTTTCATGATATGTAAAATCTAGAATGTGTGTAAATAACTACCTGCCATAATTTTGGTGATGATTGTTTAATACTTACTAAGATGATTACAATTTGCATTAAATACGATCTTATAGAAATAAGTGGTATTTTATTATACAATCACCTGTACATGTATAAATAACTGATTCATTTAATTTTTATAGGTTCATATGTTATGTAAAGTAGCTAAAACTTCCACCCAGACTTGTGACTGGTTGAATAATGCACAGTACTTGCTAGGATGTCCTCTGATGGGTGCTCCCAATGTTCTCAGATAAATGTTTCATGTCCTTTGTCCTTGCTTATATCTGTCCCTGCTGTCATAGAAAAAAATCAAAGTAAGGTGGTTGCATGACTGTGCCTAGTTTGCCTTTCTGCTGTACCAGTAGTATGTACATTCTACCTTTTTACATCAGTCTGCAGTCTGATTATAATGTCCAGTTGATGTGTAAAGCTCTTTTCTCTTGTACTTTCTCCAGCAAAGTTCTCCTTTGGAATTGTTTTAGAGCTTATTGGCATAGGAGGAGTGATGTCCTCAGTCTTTGACAAGAATCTCCACACCACTGCTGATTGATTCTGCTTGGGGGAATAAAATAATTGCCCTTTTCGCATCAGACTGAAGGGCACCAATTGGCTAAATTTATGTATCTGAGTGCATATCTGCAGTCAGAATGTGGCTACGCTGCTGCACTGACTGGATGATGTCCCAAAAGAGCTCTTTATTGACAGGAAATAACAGAAAATACTGCAGAATTTTCCTCCTCCAACAAGTACCGAGGTATATTTATAGAATGGAAAAAAACACTACATTGTGCTCACATTGTTGTGGCACAAATTAACCTCCTCACAGATTCCACTTTGAAAAGCCTTTAGTGAGAATTGTTTGAACTGATGTTAATGGGAATAACTCGTTTAGCAGTACATCAATGAAATAAATCTGAATCAACATGTTTTGAATAAAGCACAATTTGGCCATTCAGTCATTTCCTCTTTTAGATTCTTTATTTAATCAATGTTACATTAAACTAACATAAATAAACATTTTTATGAACAAAAGGCACACAGTTCAAATATAAACAAAGAGAACGCCTGTACAGTTTGTCTCAGAAAAAAAACAAAAGCAAAAAAAAGTCTACTGTCTCTGAGCAAGAGAGCGGTCCAAGAGAGATGAGTTTCAGGGGGTTTTGCTGACGAAACGCTACAGCGGTGCCGCCGCCGCTGCTGCAGCAGCAACGGGTCTCTGCAAGAATCAGATCCCTTCTGAGAGGAACCAAAGTGGAGGCCGTGAAAGCAAAAATGGCAGCCAGGAGCAGCACTTGGTGTCACGTGAATCCTCTGCCTGGAGGTTTACAGTATGTGGATGTCCATTTCCTAAAGTCCCTCTGAAACTCATGTCCACTGTCTGGTTGAAGAGGCCACAAGATTAATGTTCACTAAATTAAAAGATTCAAAC
This sequence comes from Dascyllus trimaculatus, assembly GCA_024666655.1. Classification (NCBI taxonomy): domain Eukaryota; kingdom Metazoa; phylum Chordata; class Actinopteri; family Pomacentridae; genus Dascyllus; species Dascyllus trimaculatus. The sequence goes on from CM045453.1 coordinate 28,672,509, forward strand.
ACTCAGCACATAGATTTGAAAAAAAAAAAACGTATGGGCCGGAGGCTGGGTAAACACTCACTATGATTTGTATAAGAGAATGATGAGAGGGTCAGAGTTGCCGTGGTTTCTCTGTGGAAGCCTCTGATTGGTTGGTTGCTGCTTCCTCACAATAATAATAATAATAATAACAATAACAATATGGCCAGTTGGTCATTCACAGTACTGGCAGGACGCTCGCTGTCTACAACAGCGTTTGTCCTGATGTGGAAACGAGTTCACGTACAGCCGTACGACTAAGTCAAAATGATAAGGGGCCGAGGTTTGATTTTTCCTGCATCTGCTCCAAATCATTAAAGTAGATAAAGTCCTCTTTTGCCCAGCGGTCATCATCACTGGGGTCCTGTTCATACTAGATAGTAAAATGTGGTATATGAGTCCACTCAAGTCTGCTGCAGCTGTTTTCAGTTGTCATCCACCTCTGAACACTGGATGAAACAGGTGTTGTCCTTTGCTAATCCAGTTTTGTCCAGTTGAATCCGGTCTGTTGTTCCTTAATGCAGTCCAGTCTGGTTGGATCCAGCTGACTACAGACCTGAATCATTGTGTATTTGCAAACATCTCTTAGCCTGCTTTAATGTGTTTCAGGCACCAGATGGGTGAAGTTTGGTCTAACAGAGCGACTCCAACAGAGCTGGTTACACCAAGTCCATTTCTATTGGTCTTAACTGTTCCTTTGCATCAAACTCCATCCATCTACCACCATAGCAGACTATGACTACGGATTTGCAAACAAAGACACCGAGTTCTGATGAAGGGCTTAGATGGCCACTGTGCTGGGTACCTCCTCGTAGTGAATAATAAAGTACGGGTAGCTCTGGTCGTCATTGAAGATGACATAGATCTGGGGGTCCACCCAGTTGTCCACACAGGAGTCATAAAGGTCACTAGAGGGGTCGCGGGGGTTGATGGGAGGAGGTCGCCGCATGGAGGGATTTCCTACAGTGAACCTGTGGAGATACAAAAGAGAGAACACTTTAGTTACATGGTTGAAGCCGTATCTCAACCTGAAAGTGATGCCTGTTGTAAGAAGAATAATTTACCACCTAAAGGAAGATTTGTCTAAAAGTAATGACTACAAAGCTACTGTTCCACTGTGCATTTAAGGGCACCTTAAATAATAAAAGCATATGCTGCAAATGCATGAAATTAATGTACTGTACAAATACACCAGTCTGTCTTTCCTCTTTTAAATATTCATGTCCAGCCTTAAAGACCCGCCATCCATCAATCTCTGTACTACTTTCTTAGGGAACATAAATAAAGCATACAAACACTTTCAGCTACAGACAAAGGCAGCGGGTAGACACACAGTATATCCCTGCTCCGGTCTGGGAGCTTGTCTCTGCCTGTGACGTGGAACAGATTGAACCCAGGTTAAGAGTAGGGGGCAGGCGGGTGGGTTATGTGTGTTTCCGAACCACTGCACAAGCCTCTGGGCGCACCACAGACTGTCTGCTGCAGCGTAACGAAGCTGGTGATGTACGATGGGTAAAAGCCAAATCAGCTGTTTTACATGCGCGGCTCCGGATTTGACTTGCACTTTAAGGAATGGGAGCAGCTTGATGCATAGCATGACTGAGCGATGGTTTATGGAAAGGAAAAAAACCTCAGGATTTTCATGATCCAAATTAATGCTGATGTGCTCTGCAAAATTTAATCTGAAAGCACTAAATGCGAGGCGGAGATAGGGTCAAAAAGTAAAGTTGTTTGCGAGGAGGTATGTGCTGGAGGGAACGTGCTTGTCAAACACACCAAGCTGCTCAGAAGGGACTCTAAACCATGAAACCCCCAAGAAAACCAAGATACATAAGGCCTTGATTTAGCATTTACCAAACTATGCTCCTTCCAGCTTCTTTCAGACCAGAGCTGAGATATATCACTCAAACGAGGAAGAATTTATGCCATCAGTAATCAGAAAGTGATGCTTCTGGAAAGGATTGTGGATGTATTTAGTTTTTCTGCACCCTTAATTCACTGGATTAGATCAGCGGGTTACAAATAGCACGTCAATATATCATTATTGTCATGCAAAATAAAGATGATTCCATTTATATTCAGAGATGCCTTTATCAAGTTCAGTTCCCACACACCTGCCAGTGAGGACTTTGGCCAGGAACATGCAATGAACTCCTTTGGGCGAGCGCTTGGAGAAGTTGTGGGAGTAGACAGCCTTGCGGGCGAAGTAGGAGCCCTGGCCGAACATGGTGGCGTGTTTGCCGCAGACTCGTGGGTCAAAGTTGTGCTTGCAGATGCCCTCCACCACGTCCGCCGAGGTGCCGTGGAAGAGGTGGCGCTCGCTCAGGAGCCGGTCCATGTCCGACATACGCCGCGACATGTACTCCTTCTTCCTGTTGGAGCAGACAGAGACAGAAGGTTAGATTTGTTGGTGAAACTACACATTTTTTAGCATTCAGAGTTGATTATTTCTTGATTCTAAATGAAAAAAGCAAAACACATCGATCAAAAAAACTCTTTTTTTTCCTACATGGGAACAGGCTGATGCACAGAGACAGATCATCTTTCAAGCGATGAATTAGTAAACAGCTCAGAGCAGCCTTGCTATTGCTATTCAAAAGTTGTTATCACAACCTCGTATGCTCTCAAACTGCGTAAAAACATCGAGCCCAATCTGCTTCTTTAGCAACACGTATGCACGCACATGCATGCAGCTCGTTTGATGCGAGCCGATCAATCAGGCATGCAGAGGAGAAAGCGTTTCAAGCCGGAGAGGCTGTGACCCGGCCATGACCTCTCATGATCCCGCAGCTTGTGACCTGACACAAACTGTCACTGCACGCATCCAGTATGCACACACACATGCACACACACACACACACTTCACTTCCTACTATCCAATTTAGGATGAAGCTCCTCAACTTCCCTTCACGTAAACAACAAACCACTTGCATGCCAACACACAAAAACATGCAAACAAGCAGTTATGGTTTCTCTGTCATAACCCGAGTGTGGGAAGAAGGAAATCAACTGACATTCAGCGGGTGCGACGCTTTCAGAGGCAGCGACACACGAGCACACACCGTCAGTCATTGCGAAACCGTGTGGTACCAGTCGGTGTGGGAGAGTTTAACTGTCACAGCTGATGCGACCTGCCCTGCGATAACCACAGCGGTTAGCCCACTGTGTTCACAACAGGAACATCATCATCACCAAACATCTCCCCATCTGCTGCGTTCACACACAACGCTCGACGCTTTCTCACGAAGTCCCGCACAGCTGGTCCCATTTGCCCTGTTTTCTTTTTTTTTAATTTCCCTCCTCTTAGATAGTTTATCATTCACCCTGTTCTTGCTGTTACCAATTTTTCACCCCTGTTTCTGTCTGCAAGAACATACACAACCGGGTCTGAAATATTCTCTCAACAGCACACGATATTCTGAATGAAAAGTTTTAACAATTTGTTTTGAGCCACAGCAGCAGAATACGTGAGACTGGGATCATAATATCGTATGAATGCAGATCCGTGCTTAGAACTCAGACACTGTCTTCAGTAGATCTAGCTCAGCAACACAACCACGATTGCGTCAAATTCGGATGTCGCAGCTCTAAGCATGTAAATGAAAGACTGCATGCAAAAAAAAAGGAACACACGCAAACCTGCAAGCAGCCGGTTTACCGACTCTGACAGAAATGTTTCCTCTGTTGCCATTAACCCTCTGAACCTCCAAAGCATTTACAGTTTTTCTTTTAAGAAAAACCGAAAAACCGTAAGAAACTGTAAAAACAGACCTGTTAAATTTAAGATGATCTTTTAAATAATGATGTTTGACTCCTGGTTTCGTCAAGAAAAACAACCAAATCTAAACTAAAAATCAGGATATTTTATCAAAATTGCTTTATTTTGCATGTCTCACTTTAACATTTGCCAAAAGTAAACCAGATTCAGGAGAAAACAAATAATTCTGAGCTCCTTGAAACAAACAAATTAGCCATTACTGACTCAGTTGCAACCAGAAGTCATGTTTTAGAAAATGTATGGACTTTTCATCAGAACTAGGCTGAACTGTAGGCTGTGTTTATACAGCACAGCCAGGAGAAAAGTAAAATATCTGTAGCATGTACAGTCAGCACATTTGCTAGTGTTTGTAACACATGTGGGCACTTTACATATTATTTCCAGGTGTCTTTCATTTTTTGTAATATGAATAATTGATTATAATTTCCATTATAACTTTGTTACACTGCACAAAAGACATATTTAGTTCCTTCTGCTTCTAGTCGGGGCTTTATACTGCAGCGAAAATTGAGCCCACAGTGAGCAAAAACACTCGGCAACTGACTGAGGTTCAGAGGGTTAAACATCATGATTAGGATGTAGGGAAATTATTCGTGACTTGATGAACAGGTGATATATCCAGCATTGCGTAGAAGAGTCAAACGCTTTTGCTCTCACCTCTTATACTTCTCCCAGAGGAAGGGGTTCTGCACACGCAAGATCTTGATAATCCTGAACTTGGTCTCCGACACCGTCTTGTGGAACAGGCTGTACACCGTCCTGTAGCTGCGGTCTTCACGGGACACAGGCACCCGCAGGAAGTCCTGGCTCATCGTCATTGGCAGCCACGTTTCTGGAAAAAGGCTGGGCGGGTTGGTGGTTGTTGGCGAGAGAGGATGCGGCGCAGAGGGATCCATCGATGATGAGGGCGAGGAGGCAGAGGAGGAGGATGACGACGAGCAGGGGAGAGGAGATAAGGAGAGGCCGTTCAAAGTCCTAGGAAAAAATAAACGAAAGAAGAAGGTGTTAGATGTTTGATTGCATTAAAATATGGAAGTAGTTATTTATCGAGCACATTTTAAGAAACAACTGTTGAACCAAAGTGCTTTCTTGTAGAAATGTTATGAGTCAGCTTATTAACAACAGTAATAACAGTGTTATTAATCAGGTAATTATACCTGATTAACCTAAGTTTTCCCTGGATTCTCTGTGAACCAGCTTTCTTTTTCTTTCTTAAATTTAAAGTTATTTTAGGTCAGGTACTATACAGCCATATTTTTCATGGTGTCATCGCTTCTGTTTACCTAATTTAGTAAAAAAAAAAAATCTATTTATTATTTATATTCACTATAAAATAACCGACTGACTAATGAATAACTCTTCTGACCACATTTTTAAAAAAAATTCTACATATTTGCTAGTTCCGGCTTCTAAAATGTGTGGATTTAGTACTTTTCAGGTTTATATCTTTCTAAAACTGAACGGTCAGACAAAACAAGACATTTATAGACATTAGATTTGCCTCTGGGAAGCTGAAGTGGGCTTTGCATTGACATACTGAATAGAAAAACAATTATTAGTTGCAGCCTTTCCTGTATTTGTGTGATTCTGTCAGTCAAATGAGGTATATTTTATTTTATAGATGCCATAATTTCCTATAAAGAGCCTACTACTGTATGTAACTGGAAACTGACAGGCAGGTTCCTGGAAAGCATTATGTCATTTCTTGCTATTTATGAAGGAAGGAAGACACGTGCTGATTCCATTTAGCCAAATTAAAAACAAACATAATTTTATAATTTATGGCCTGTTCTTTCCTCGAGACCTTCCTGTACAGCACACATGAACCTCAGCCAACTCTGAGCCTTAGCAGACAGAGCAACCGAGCCTCTGCTCTGACCAAGACGTGCTTTGTGTTGACACATTAGTTGCTGCACCTTATTAAAAATCTCCCACTGCAACTGTGTGATCCAGATCTCCTCTGCACAGACAGCGCTTTCCCATTTTCCATTGCCCATCCCTGCTGGGGGTCCCTCAAAGCAGCATCGCAGGCCCGATCATTTATAGCAGCTAAAGCATCGACTGCAGGCCGCACATCTCACATCTCTGCACCTTCCTACGGCTACATCCTCATGTGTTTCCAATCGAAAGCTGCATCCCCGCGTAAAACAAAAACCGCTGTCGGCCGCAATGAACAGACACGTCAAAACCACACATTGCCAACTGTCAACAATGACATCACTGCAGCGCGGAGCCGAGCGGCTCCACAGCAGCCGTCAGCCGTCACCGACCAAACAAAACAGCAGGACTGCGCGAAAATGAAACCCAGACACCAAACAAGACAACGGGGGAGGCGAGGCGAGGGAGAGACAGGAGCGAGAACAAGGCAGAAGGGGGGAAAATAAAATGCCAATTGTGGAGCTGTCATGGAAGTGACAAAAAAACTATTATATCTGGCATTTGAGTCAATAACAGTAGTTTGGCTGTCAAGTTATCACTCTCTAAGTGTAAATGCTGTTAGCTCGATCAGCCATAAGAAAGAAGGGTGCATGTGTGTGTGTGTGTGTTGTCAAGAGACTGTGATCAGCTTGACTCTGAGTTAGTGCGACAGTTTTTCTCATCTCTTTCCTCCCTCTCCCTCTCTTATCTTGTCCGTCCGGTCTCGATCCCCCCCCCCCCGCAATCGATGTCTCTATTCCCTGTGCGCTTTGAAGAGATCACAGACAGCCTGCTGCAGAAAACAAGTGTGAAATGAAAAGGGACAGATAACAAGAGAATGATGGAGTTGGGGGGGGGGAGAGAAAGAGTGAAAAGGAGAAAGATTAGGACAGATAACAAGGGAGAGGGAGAGAGAGAGAGAGAGAGAGGGAGGGAGGCGATGGCTGAAAATATCATCAGGAGAGCGAGATGACAGAAGGAAAAAGGGAGAGAGGTGGGGAGGGAGCCAGGGAGAGTGCCAATCAAGCTAATGACCTCAACCTCTAAGCCTCGCACAGATTGTTCCTGATGCACACAAACTGTTTCGGTCACCCGGGAAGACGCTGCACTGACTTAAATCCGTTCCTCTAAAAAAAAATAAATAAACACATTTCATCCAAAAAAACAAGCCTTATTTCCAGGAGTTTAATAGCCTGCCTTGCTGGAAGCGGCTTTTCGTCCCCAATTACGTGACTCTGATCAGATTTTTGTCCCCACTAAGTGGTTAACTGAAGCGCACACACAACAAACGGATGACAAAGTCCCATGAGCAAATCCTTCGATCCAAATTCCGGCTCCCCACAGCAACGTTTCACACTCTTTCACTCACCAACTTTACTCTGCTGTGCACCCGGTCTGGGAACCATTTAGACCTCTCTCTCTCTCTCTCTCTCACTTCCTCAGCTGTGCTCTCTATCTCACTGTCTCTCATTCTTTCTCTGTGTCCCGCTTCCTCCATCTAATTTTCTCCCTCTTTCCTTCATCTCCTGCTCTCCATTTTGTCTTCTCTTGACTGTCAGGGCCCGGCAGGAACAGCTCGTTCTTGCCTTCGCTCTGTGTGGGAAACTGGCAGGACACTGCTACAGCAGCCTGCTCGGCAAAGGAAGTGAAAGATTCTGCAAATGGGGTGAAATGACTCCACTTGTTTCCAATCTGGTATCACTTGTTTCAAAAATAAGACCGTGGCGAGTGCTGCGAGGGAGATGGCTTCACTGTAATACAGACACAAAGTTGATTGAGTTGGAGGAAAAGAAGATTTGGGGACAAATTAAATTGCTTCAGTGGGTTATGTCTGAGCCGTGGAGGCTTCACAGGATTGGCTGCATTGATTTTTTTTCGTTTCCCTTCACCCTTTTCTTCATTTATTGGCTCTCCCCTTCTCTCGTCTTCTGCCTCATCTGTTCTCGTTTGCCTCATTATCTCATTTTCCGACTGTCTGCTTCAGGCCTGCTCGATTCTGCACAGGACGACTCCTGTGTCTCGGTGACTCTGTTTGACTCGCCAAAAATCTGAGCTGCAATAAGTGTTAATACGGGTTTCGAGTTCAGCTCAGGCTGCCAACGTGCACTGGATGGAAGGTGAATGTGGTGTTCCGACGCTTTTGAGTATTCAACAACCCTGACTGTGACATTAGCATCGTGTACCAGGCTCTGCGTGCCTGCATGTCTCCAAACAGGAACTCGGGATGCTGAGAGAACACCGAGAGCCACGAAGAGACGGCGTGTCACATAATGAAGAGGCAGCTTTGTGCGCGCGAAGATACTTTGCACATGTTGCCAGGCGCTTTATGTAAAATCAAGGTCGTTGTTCTCAGATTCGGCGTTGCGCCATGTCCAAAATACTAAATGTTCCCCGACAACGTTGTGATCTGAGTGCTAAAAAGATCGATGTGGCTGTGAGCAGATGGCACGGTGGGAAATCAAAGCTGGGAGTGTAAAAAATACAGACAAAGAGAGACTATCAATCAAGCGACTGACCTCTACCTCAATATCAGTTGGTACCAATTCTAAACCCCAATACTTAAATGTTTGCTTTCCTTCGTACAGGTTAATGGACTGTTCAGAAACAATGCTTGTCACCATCCAAACAGCTTCCTCACTGACAACACCAGGCACGTTTGATCTTTAACTGGTTGGTCAGCTCATGTGTCGTGGTTGGTAGAAACAAGGCTGAGCGTCTACAGCGATGCTAGCAGCTCTGTAAAGCTGTGTTTTAACTGAATATCACCATGTATACAATAACAATGGCACAAAACACAAAGAACTGCTGAGGCTCATTGGAATGCCGTTACTTTTGCAGGTATTTGGTGATAAAATTTTAGGGAAAAAAAGAATTCTTGGCCTTTTATTTTGAAATAACATTGAAAAAAACCAACACTTCCCTCACTAGAGTCATGCAACCTCTCAGCTCCTACCTACCAAGATCAAGTGCCAAGCGTGTCTACTTACTGTAGGTGAGGCGTCAGCATCACAGAGGACATGAACATGGGCCGCTTCTTGATCTGACGCCTGAACCCGAAGACCGCATTCTGCTGGAAGCCCTCCCTGATGTTGAGGATATACTGGTTCTGGAGCGTAATGAATCGCACCTCCTTAAGACCTCTCGAACTCGCCTCCTCTATGAGCTTCACCACCGGCTGTAGAGGAGAAGGAGATGAAGAAAAGTAGAGTTTAGCCTGACTTGTTAAGCATTTTTTTTTGCAGTTGACTGAAAGGAAAGTCTGGAAAGGGAAATATCAGTGAAGTGTGGCAACTGTTTAAATAGGAAAAAGCTGCCTTGATGAGAAAAATACTCCACTCGAGCTGATTTGGTGGAATGATTTTGCAAAAGGCAAAAAGGCACAGTGGGTGGTTCTTTTGTGTGCATGAGTGCATGTGTGCATCTGAATCGATCCCATCACGGTGCCGAGACAATTGATTGGTTGTGTGCAAAGTTAATGTGTCTGGCTTCATGTTCACAGAGTGTGCTTGCAAACACACGGACAGCCACGTAATTGCAGCGACTGGCTCACCTCGGAGTACTCCCTCCAGCCGAAGTTGTCTCTGCAGTAGTACTTCCACAGCGTGTGACAGCTGGGGGTGGGGTTTGGATTCGTTGTGGGCACCGGTAGGGGGCTGGGGGGAGTGGTCAGTCGTCGGACGCAGTCAAACTCCAAGTCACACACCCGCATCGCCCCAAAGTCCAGGGCAAACACTCGACCCCTGGAAACAAAGAAGTTCATGTCATGTAACTAACTAACTATAAAACAACAATCTGCTGCAGTCGGCACGAAAAACAGCAACACACACGGTGAGTCAACATGCGGCGGTGCCACGGTGACCTTGTTGTTAAATGGTCACGGTTTATGTTTCCATCAGTAACCGTGTGACCAAACATTTGGCTGCCAATGGGGCTTTAATTTAACCCATGTGCCCTGGAGCAAGACGACCGAACCTCTAATTGCTTGCTTAGAATGAATCACAGGGGGATGACAATGTCAAAAACATGACTTATAAAGTACGTGAGAAGGGAACAGAAAAACACAAAACATGCATGATCAAAACACTATGTTTGCACACACTGTAACGACTCCTTACGAGCTATAACAAAAGTCAAGATATAAACAGGGCTGATGCAGGGGAGAGCTCTATTGAATAAGCTATTTCATTATGATGCTGTGGTTCCAGGAGCTGTTTAAAATGTCAGAAAATGTGTTTATTCACTTTCTTGCTGAGAGTCGGATAAGAAGATTGATTCTGCTCGCTTATCCGTGCAGCAAGCAGCCAGTTAGCTTAGCTCCTATTAATATAACAAATTAATTAAGCTTTAGATGTGCCAGTAGAAAGCTAAAAAGAGTATTTTCCCTAAAAATATTGCTTTAAAGCTTTGCCTGTCCCCTGTCGTTAGTCAGACTCAGCCACAGAATAATGATTCCGTGTCGCTGATCACAAAATACATTCAGTGTCAGTGTCTGCTAAGTAAATAAACAGTGAAAATGCATAATCTTATCATGTGCATACAACCTCCCTTAACCCCTCTCTGTCTCGACGAGCCTGGGTCAGAACCCTAATGTGTGTGTGTGTGTGTGTGCATGTGCATCAGTCTCTCTACATTAGTTCTCCATAGGGCCTCCGGCAAATCCTTTTCTGGGTCAGACATACCACTTACATAAATGTGGGCATCGCACATTGGCACGCTATGGCATGGAAAGCAGACAGAGGCAGCAGACACTAGCACATACATGCAGTCATATGCATGCATCACACATACGCACAGAGAACCACGCAGAACTACACGAGGCACCGGCAGCAGCAAACACAAAGGAGCACACAGGCCTGATGGTGATAATGGGCTCATTGATTTATTTTGCAGGGAAACTACGTGGACGTAGTGTCAAAGGTTAGACATCCCTGAGTGTGTGTCTGTCTGGAAATCTGTGTTTGTGTAGATGTTTCCCATCTGAAACGCATAGAAGCTGATCAGAAGTGTTTAAACTGTGCTAGTTCAAAGGCCTGAAACAGTGAAACCTCATATTATAATGGTTGCACAGTATAAAAAATGGATTCAGTTTCATGTAGTCTAAGTGCAATTACTGGTCACTGGGGTTACACACACACACACACACACACACACACACACACACACACAATCACACACATAACAGTTTCTATCAGGAAGGTGATGAGCCCTGAGTCATTTTCTAAAAACATGCACACACACACACAGACACAAATAGCAGTTATATACGCTATATTTACAGTGTTTCTGCTAAGTCATAATGCGAGAGCATCTCTATAAGAGGAAGTGAAATAGGAGTTCAAACACTGAGCACGTGCAGAAACAAAACAGCAACCGACGAGTGAGTCACTCATTATCGGATCAGCAGATTACCAGGAAGACAAGGCGCAGAGATAATGCAGATGTCCACATGATTCTCTGAACTTTATTCAGGATTTCACTGAAAAGGGTTTACTTGTTTCATGTGAATGAAATAAGTGAGTATTTAATCTGAATACTAAAAGCAGCTACTAAACAGAGAAACAGAAGAGGAAGGGCGATGGGAACAGGAGCAGCAAGGACGTTCTGATACGGAAGGATGAGAAAGGCAAGAAACGGAAAATGTAGCACAAGCAAATTAAGTGCGAAAACAGAACATCTTCCGTTTCACCTCTGGTCAGCTCGTTCTCTGCTGCTCATTTTGTCTTCTTAATTTTTTTTCTCTCACTTTGTTCTGTTCCCTGTTTCACTGCTTCTTTCGGTGTCTCCACACATTTCTGTTCTCTGGTTTTTTTTCAGTGAGAAAGAGAACATGAATGCCCTGCACCTGCCTGGTCCACTCTGTTACCCTTTTACTGAAACAACACAGGACGGATTCTGCCTGCGACACCCTGTTATGATGACAAGAGTGCGTGACCAAACTCTAAAGTGACCTACACATATTCAAGTTTTACTATGAGGAAGTCAGATTTACAGGCGGCTCTTCCACCTCACTGGCTACCTCTGTATCCGTCTCTCTCTCACAGATTCACACACTCTCAGTCGCCGACACACACTCAGACGGGTCTCCAGAGAGGTCAGTCGATAAATTTCAAAGCCTCTCACAGAGTCTTTTTTTTCCCCTCCCTCGCTCCGAGATTAGTTTGTGCCGTTCTAAAAATAAAATTCCACCAGTTAAATTAAGTGCACTGAGATCCAGCGCTTTCAATGCGGAGGCCAATCAAAAGTTGGAGAGAGACGCAAAGCACGCCCACCCTGGCAAAGTCGAAGGCCACGCTTGAAAGTTGCAAAGTTTGTGCACGAAAGTCAACGGAAAGTGCAAATTCAAAGGAGACATTTAAAGCAGCCTTCATTTTTAGAGGAAGGAGTCATTTGAATGGGGAAACCATGTTGCTGATGAGGAAGCTGGTATGTTAAAATGCCTCAAACCTGCTCTGTTCTTATACAAGGCAGCTCCAAAGTGCAAATGTGTGTGAATGTGAAAGCAAGGGGGATAAGGGGGGAAAGGCAAATTCAGCAATGCTTTTCCCTGGATAGATGAAGGTTAAGAAAACTCACTGCAGTGTCAAAATGGCTATTAATCCCACACACACGGCCTTCAAAACACACACCTTCGAACTTTCTCACGGCTGCACACACAAGGACCCGCATACCAGCATCAGTCATGCCATTGTGAACGTCACAGGCTAGAAAAAAACACACAAAAAAACAAGAGCACCGGCTCACTCTTGTACGCACACACACACATGTACACACATTCTTTCGACATATTCGTGTACACACATGCAAACTTCATCCAGTCACGCCTAGATAAGTCAGTCAGTCAACTAAATCTGCTGACGAAGGCTTCTTTCACACACACACACACAGCCTTGATGTCACGGGTCAGTGTTGCTTCCTCATGTTCGACCTGTTCACTTTCAAGTGTTCTACTCAAATGGGCGTCATTTGATTCTGTTTTTCTTTTTAGCTTTAAAGGCCATAAACACAAAGTCAACCACACACACACACACACAGAGGACAGGAAAAAAACGTGCCGTCTCCTGCGTGTCCTATTCTGTTCCCGTAAGAGTGTATCTCTCCGTCTCTGTCCACATCATTAAGCTCACAGTTCAGGGTGTCCTCTCTCAGTCCTTTAACTCTCTCTTTTGAAACTTGTAAAGCTGCCCAGGGTGTAAACCGTGTGGGAATATAAAACACGAGATAAAGGAAAAAAAAGAAGGAGGAGGAGGGGAGACGATAAGCAAGTGAGTTTGGCATTAAAATTAACACTTAGTGACACTTCAGAGGAGAGGAGCCGAGAGAGAAAAAATGGATAAGAACGCAGCAAAAAAGGGGGATTCTGCTTGAGAGTGCCGCTGGAGCTCTCTCTCTCACACACACACATTTCCACATCTCTTCCACCTCTTTTAGGCCCTCGAGGGATAACTGAGGAATGAAGAAATGATACAGAGACTGAAGACGGAGAGAAAGGGAGCAAAGGCAGGTGCAATGAGGAAACGCAGAGGACGAAAAATAGCCAGCGAGGAACGACTGCAGAGGGGAAAAAGTAGGAAGAAGGAAGAAGGAGGGGAAAAAATGCAGATGAATGAAGGCAGACTCTGAGTAATAAGAGGCAGAGCGACCCAGACCTCGCCCCTCTGATTCATGGCATGATCTGTCTGACACGTTATAGCCACGCACACACACAAAGAGAAGACACATTCAGCCTGATTATCTCGGCTCTGCTTCTTTTCACACACACAAACAGGCTCGCTTAGACATAACCGATCCTTGATTTTCTTTGGTTCATGACACACCAGGGTGACATGGAATCCCCTGCGATATAAACACAATGACACACTTGCACAAACTCACACACACACACACACACACACCTTGGTGTCAGGTCGCTCTGCCCTTGGTGCTCAGTGACTCTTTATGTCAGCTAATGACAAGCAAGGCTTTTATCACCTGACTGACAAAAGAGCCTGCCGCCGTCGCTCACACGCGCAAAAATGTGTGCTTCATCGCGGTTATGTAAAAACGGAGGCGAAATGCTTTTCAAGTCCTAAAGTCGCTCCGAGCGCAGATATCGCAGGAAATTGGCCTAATTATAGGAGATCTGATTGAGAATTCATGTTTTCCTGCGAGTAATAGATGTCAAGAAACACTCGAATCAGCCAAGAGGATATAAAAGTGAATATTTTTTCCTCCCTCTTACACACACACACACACACACACACACACACACACACACACACACACACACACACACTACAGCACAGCATAAATCTGTTAACAAGAAACTGTACAGCCGAGGATTATTACAGTATAACTTTTAGAAGCGATGACTGTGACATTCCTCCTTACTGCTGAGTTCATGTCTAAGGCGGATTAGCCAGACTTCCACTGCCTGCTTATCATATGGATGGGATTAACCTGCGCTATGGATCATACACACATGGGAACAGCTCAGCGCAGAACACACACTCACATGTGCACGCCGCAGAGTGCATAATCAGATGCAGATAAACACACACACACATTTCTTTGACTGCTCGTACATTTGCTTTTCTGTCCACTCCTTTTCCTGCTGCACACACACACAGCGAAAAGGCAAAACAGGCCTGCGTTGCCATACCGACAGTAGAGCTTGTTAAGTCATCTGCTGCTCTTTATATCACTAACGATGTTATCATTTGACTGTAGTAACCACGGTGATGCCTTGTGTGTGTGTGTGTGTGCATGAAAAGACAAGCTGGGCTGCGTCTCTAAAGAGCCCTCTCACACACACACACACACACACACACCCAGCACAGAACAAAGCTTTGAGTAAATGGCTAAACTGAATAACCAGAACAGAGTGAACGCCACACAGTTTACTGACTTTCCCTCAGTGTGGGTCTCATCACTCGACAGGCTGCTCCGCTCCCACAGTCTGAAACCAAAGCTGAGCCTACCCATCATCAGCATATCAATTTAACACGCGATTTAATAATAATAGACCGACCGCTTATTCACAGGCCTAAATCATCATTTTGAAACCAGGGGCTGGCCAGTGTTTACTTACTGTAAATGAAAAGCCAAACAAATCTGGGGTTATTTGTCAGAGAGGTCATGCGTTTCACAGATAAAAATGTTTTACGTCGTGTTTAATGTCATATTTTCACACACAGTCAAACAAGTTCTAGGATCAGGGTTTAAAAAAAAATACATTTCACCCACTTTAAAGGGAGTTTTATGCCTTGGTAGCTTTAAAAATGTGATATCGGATGTGGGGTGAAGTGGGGGTTGTGATAAAGAAAATTGAGTGACACTGCTGGGATTTTATAATTAGGTGAAGTAAGTGTGAATTCAGTTGTTAATGAGCTTTTGACAAAAAACTCAAAAGTGTGTCGAAAAGTAATTAACATCTCTGGGTCTGAAAGATTCCATAGAAAATGTAAAGAAGTCTTGTGTGCACATTACAGACTAGATGACAGTGGCTTTTGCTTGATATAAAAGAAAATAATCATAATTATCAGAACTGAAGAAGCCACTTGGATAAGAAGCGGTTTTCCATTAAGACCCTAAAATAAAAGTCAGGCCGCTTCTTACTGAAGCTTCTAAGATAATTATTATTATAACGGCCCCAAACACACGTAAACTTTACCAGGAAAATCAGTCTTGCATTTCTAGTTTCTACTGGAGTTTCAGTCAAGTGAGCCAGATGGGCTTGTCTGACAAATGAGAGCGTAACACACTCGCAAGGCCTCTGAAGAATCTGGGTTGACACCACCAGGTGCATATCCTGTTTGTGGAGCAATATGCACCCTGCATAGAGTTTCAGCTGAAAACATGAGTCAACAAGTCACACACACACGACACGTACAAATCATTGCACACAGGCGCAGACCAGCGTGTGAGCGTCCACTCAAGCAAAGACTGCCTGTGTTAACATAACTTTAAAACTGATTCAGACAACAACGTGACGAAAAATGTGCTAAAAAGTTGTTCAAGGGACATCTTTACATGTGATTTTATAAATGGAACAATGAAGAGAATAGGCAAGCTGTGCTCAGAATAAGGTCACAGAAGTCCGTGTAGACATTTACATTGTGTTTGATGTGGAAATGTTCCTGCATTCAGCACGGTTTCACAGGAAACAGTGCCTGCTCCTTTATGTCACCCCACTGGGGCTTGCCAAGTCCTTGCATGTGTGTGTGTGAGAGAGTGTGTGTATCTACTGGGTGTGTGAGAGTGAAAGAGAGGTTTATCTCTGTCTGCTAAAAGGCGTGCGTGTGAGCACTGCAAGCCACTTAGCCTCCCTGCGCAGCCTATTCGTGCGAGCGTCTGCGTGCCAAGCAGCGTGTGTGTGTGCGAGTGTGTGTGTGGGTGTGATTGTACACAGCAATGTGCATGTCTATGACCGAGGGAAGGAGAGAAGCTGCCAAGTGCGTCTGTGTCACTGACCGCACAAGGCAACCGAGGGTCATGGAAGTTCACAGCTTTCTGTCATGAGTGCTGTAAAGTCTGTTTTGGATGAAGCTCCAGCCAATCACAGGGCTGCATTTGAGAGCAGGGAAATACAGGAAATAGATAACCAATACCAGGACCTGTTAGATGGGTGCCCACACAAGGTTAGCTGTCCAAATAAAAAAGACACACTTTAACTAGAACACACACGAAGGCCACACGGACTAATACACACTTTCACACATGCATAAATAAATCACATTTACTGCATTCGAAGCCAGGAAAGTAACACTCTCACAGGCACATTCACTTGGCCACAGTCCAGCAGCCACACATGCACCGAACAGCTGTAGAGGCAAAGCTTTCAGTTTGTCACCGGTGCTGAAACCAAAGAGGAAACTCGGGCCGAGGTCTACTGTTTCCAACACGCAGAACCAGAAGTGGCTTATCATTCACAAGCAGCCTATCAGCTTTCTGCACCATTGTTGCCATGTCACAAATACCTATCAATTTACCGCACAGCAGTCCTTTCAGCCCCGCTTACAACACGTCAATATACTGATGTGGCTGCACTTTCCAACTCTATTGATCCAGGATGAGGATTTTTTTATCACTTTTTCTGCTGTAATGCTTTTTTTTTATTCAGGTACACTGAGAAACAGAAATGTCCGCAGTAAACTGAAATGTGGTAGATTGATGTTTTTCTACAAGTGCATGAATTTGAGGTTTCACTTCCAGCTCGGAACTGATTGAACTGAAAGTGAATTGCACCCCTGTCCACTGACACACATTCAAATCAGAAATACTTCTACTTCTTGACTCCACAGTAGGACCCTGTATGAACCCGAGGACATGCCGTAAACACAGTATAGAATAATACAGTGTACAAGTTGAAAGCAGTAAACACTACAGTGGCAATACTTACTGGAACTTGAGCCTGACTTGCTCATTGTCAGGGTTGCAGTACAGCCTCTCCAGCTGTTCCTGGGAGTCGTCCGCTACGCTCTGCCACGTCTGGCTGCTGCTCTTGCGGATCTGCCAGTGGTAGGGCAGCACGGTGTGGTGGTGGGCACAGTCGTTGCCGTAAACGCACTGCCCCTGGAGGAAATCCACACAAATGTCCACGGAGTCCGACTGGTGTGTGTGATACTGGAGCTGGGTGAGCAGCTCAAAAACCAGGTCCAGGGAGGCCTCTTCACTTTTATCCTGAAATAGCACCCCTTTGTCAGGCTGCAGGAGGAGGGCATGGGGGTCCTGGATTCCAGTGCAGTCTTTGACTGGAAGGGTTTTAGCTCCAGAGGTTAAGAGGTCGTTGCTTTTGTTGGCCTCCTCCTGGTGAGGAGCCTGGGGTGCAGCTATGGGGGGTATATCCCGGTCGGGGGGCGTTATTGTTACTGTGCTCCCGGTTGCCCTGAGGCCAGGTTTCAGCTGAAAGCAGTCAGGGGTTGAATCTTGGATCTTGGGTCGCTCCCCTCGCCGCTCCGTCTCCTCCAGCTCCGCAGTAGTATCGGCTATTTCCACATCAACGTCCCGGCTCATCAGCCCCTGTACTCCGGCCCCAGAGGTGGCATCTTCAGCAGCTCCAGGGTCTTTGAGGCACACCTGGCCCATACAGTTCTGTTTCACCACCGCCGCTGCGCACAGATTGCCCGGAGTCCGTCCCGGCTGGTTCCGGGGAACAAACACTCCATCCCCAGAGACCAGCGTGTCCGTGCTCAGCAGAGTGGTCAGTATGGGGTCCTCCAGAGCGCGGTGGAGGCATTTGGCATCTAATTTCCTCTGCTTCTTCTTGAAATAAGGTTTCACCAGGGGGATTTTGTCCGGGAGCCCCACGATCTGCTGCTCGGCGAAATCTTCCCCCTCGTCCATATTCAAACTCATGTCCAGGGAGATCCCAGTCGGAACACCGTCTGCGGATTTCTGGAGAATGTGCAAAGTTTTATCCATGATCCCCTTCCTAGAGCCCGACAGTCCTGAGAGAGAGAGAGAGAAAGACAGAGAAAGAGGTAGTCATCAAAGATAACTCTTATAATCCTGTAATCTCAGTTTCCAAAGGTGAAGTCATCCTGGCGCATAAAGCGATGATTAATAGGCTGTACGGACGCGCTATTACGCCAGAAAAGAACTGTGCAGAACTCGTCTTTCCTTTCCTGGAAAGGAAAGCCCTCGCACTCTGTATAATGAAACGAAACCAGTTCAACCCCTCCGACGGGCTGATCCCAGAATGACCCTGCATGGAGCAGGAATAACGCAGACACACTGGGGGCAGACTGCAGCCTGGTTTTTGCTGATTCTCTTTGGGGAAGCTGGAGAGGTTCACGCAGCTTAGTGCAGCCAGGAAGTGAAGCGGAAAAATATTACCTAATCCTGCTGCAGGGAACTTGAGCACCAGGCTCAGATTAATCATATAAAACGAGAACACATAATTGTGCGGTGTCTTTCTGTTTTTTTTTCTGCTTGTGTTTCTTGATGTCTCGCTAACGTCATGACTGCAATTACAGCTGCGCATCCGAACAGGAGCGATAAAATCATCACTGTAACAAAACCCCCCTCTCTCCCGGGACTATATATTTTGATCACGGGAGTCCGATACGCGGCCCCTGCCGTCTACGTGCCGCTTACACATCTCTGCCCGAGCAAGTTTGCACGTAGGCTTCAGTTGACGCACACACACCACACACACACACACACACACACACACATCCAGGGCAGCACTGCAGCGGAGCAACGACAAAAGACAAGCAGGGCACCCCGGAGCTTTATTTCACCACGTTGCCACAACAGCTCTCCTCTCCTTAAGACGCACTTCTTCAGCAGCTTTACGTGCGTAAAAATGCGTCTAAAAGCCCCCAAAACACCGAAGAGCCGCAGTACGCAGGCAGGGGGATTTGTTACAGCGCAGCACATTTAGGAGAAGCTTCTCTACATTTCTCTCACACCGAGGCGACCAAAAGCCTACCTGCGAGATAAAGTCCGCCCCTCTCCCCCCGGTCTCGACACTCTTTGGTGGGTAAAATCCAGTGCGCACATCGGCGAAGCTCCGCATCCAGTCTGGAGATAATAGTATCCGTGTCTGGACTAGACTGTAGTCCGGTCGGGTTGCTCGTGTCCCTCTGCTGCCCCCGTCGTTCTCATGCTCTGTCTCTATTTCATTCCGTCCGTCCCTCTTCTTTGTATCCGGCCGGATAGAAAAGCGCAGGAGCGCACAGACCGACAAAGAGAGGAGCACAGCTGTGGAGAAGGACGCTGCCTCCCGGCTCCGCACGGCCACGCTCCGCCCCGTAAACCTGTCAGAGGCGGGGCTTGGCCGGAGAGAGAGGCGGAGGGAGAGAGAGTCGTCTGGTGGTGAGAGAAGGAAGCTGCAGTGGGGTGTGAGTGGGGCCCTCAGGGGCTTTAATACGGGCCCCAGAAGTCTGCTAATAAAAGCACAGTGGAAAGCATTGGGGACCTTCAGAGCAAACTGACCAGCAGGTTTATTCACAAAACACATCATCATACACAGAGGCTATTAAAAGTGCTTTATAGGCAAAGTCAAAAAATAATACAGCATAATAAAATTATATTTAAAAAGAAAACAACAATGGAGACAAGTTGAATAAAGTGCACACATTATTTTTAGAGAGCAATTAAAACTGACTGCAATAGCCAAAAAAAGACTAAAGATAGGAGAATTAAAAATATGTAGAAGATAAATGACACAATAAAATAGATTTAAAAAAAAAAACCCATACTCTATCAATCAAACTTTTATTTAAAAGCAGTGTGTTTAGCTTTTTTTTTTAAATGGCTACATCTGGGACAAATCTATTATTTCTCCATTCATCTCTGACATATCTTTGGCCCAAACCATTCAGAAGTAGGGTCTTAAATTCAATTCTATATTTAACTGGGAACTAGTGCCAGGATCCAAGAATCAGAGTGAAGTGTTTTCTCTTCTTGTTGTGTGTCAGTGTTTTTGCAGCAGCATTTTGAATGAGCTGCAAATATCTAATGGTCCAGTAAGGAGTTCATGATAGTCGTCCACTCCAGCAGGTTTATGTTTAAAGATGACACAATGAGGTTTTGGTTACAACTTTGATGGATCTAGATCCTCATACATGATTATACCTGGACTATAATTATGTATGTCTTGTCTTAATTTAGTTGAAGGAAGTTATATTGCATTTCATCATTAACTTCCTCAAGACAAAGACAAAGCAAGCCTGTAGTCATTCAGTGTGAGGTAGGACTGGGTGTCATCTGCATAGCTGCGATAAGAAAGAAGTCTTGAAAAGTTTGTAAAAGGGGAAGCTTACTTCCACCACTACAACTTGTGAACGAAAAGTACTTTAACCTTTTTCGTAATGAAGTAAATTAGCTTACACCGCACTTGACTGCGAGTAGTGGTTTCAAGACTTCAGCTCATTAAAGGTATAAATGAGCTAAATTTGCTTTTAGGAGGCTGGATTTGACATTGTTAGGGGCCCCTGTGCAAAATGTTGAAGTGTAGCTTTGTGGTAAGTGTCGCTTGCTTCGGATGCCCACTTGTATCACACAATGGAAAAATCTGTAAAACCTACATAAAATCAAGTTTTTTTTTTTCTAAAAATGGGAGAAAATCTATTTTAGTTTTATGCATATAGTGTCAAACTCTTGGAACTATGAATAAGCCTGAGACCAAAATGCTCTGTTGGGACAATATGGTGCAATAAGGTCTTAGAGTTACACGGAACTTGGTCATTAAGAGCTTTTTATGTAAGGAGAGGGATTTTAAATTCTATTATTGATTTGACAGAGAGTCAATCAAGAGAAGCTATTAGATATAAACAGTTTATTTTTTAAAAACAGCAAAAAGCAAGCGTCCCGAAAAATAAGAACACACATGCTGCTGTGTGCGTTTTGTTCACACCTTATGTGTGAGACATCGAGGTGGTGATGTCATTGACATTTTAAATTGAAACTGCACCAGAGGAAAATACATGGGCGGAAAAAACAGCCAGAGATGACAATGTTTTCACATCCTAAATCTGATGCCCCCGATTAATGTGGTGCGACCTTAAGTTGCAAAGTAAGTTATGAGAGAATCTGTTGATGGCTGCTGAGGACCACCTGCCCGAGATTTCACCACACACATGTTAATTCTTATAAGAACAACGCATATGATGTTTATCTGTTTACCGCTGATAAACACTTGCACATATCGGTTTTTTTTGCTTTATAAATTTACTTATTTTTCTTATTTTCATTTACAACTGCGACCCGAGTGCCAATTTCATGCCACCTCATGTGAATATATGTGCTGGTATGACAGTAAAGAACCTTGAATCCTTCTAAATAATCTGTATGATTTCATGTAATTGTCTGTAAGCAGTTTAAAGTTGATATATGTGCCACCCCAGCACCAGATTACCATTAACTAGTGTACAGACTGGGACCATCAGAAACAAACATTACCTGATACCACCTGGTCACATGGTCTTTTTGTGTGGGTGACAGTTTGACTTTATTTAAGAATATCAATCATGTGGTCACGAAAAGAAGAAAACTAGATATCGACACATGACCCCTCTATGTGACAGGGTCAAATGCGGGACGTGATATGTTGAAATTCATCAGATTACCAAAACAAATGCACAAGCTCTCAACCTGGGCTTCGTAGTCCCCTGAAGGCGAAGGGCCAAAGAGCAGCAGTTGGGTGGTAGTCCGGACTTGCTAATAGTAAAATGAGTGCGATAAATGTAGTGGAGCCAAAAGTGCAATATTTGCATCTGAAATGTAATGAAGATGAAGAAGGCAGCATAAAACCGGCCAATAAGGTGAAGGCGTACTTTATCCCCCTGGGTTATTTCACACGCCACTAAACATGAAACCTGTCGAGACACAACTAGAGTCCTGTCAGACGTGGAGAATGAGTCACTTTCTTCTTATCTGGCGTTTATTAGTTCCTTTACGTGTTGAGGAAACCTGACCCCGTCCTGTGCAGCTGATCTGTCACATTTCCATAAGGGAGTGTTCTGTTTACTGACTGTGCGTTGAGTCAGCTCCTCTCGCCTGCCCGTTGTACTGGAAGTCGGGTTTTTTCTGAGGAACCTGCTGTGCTGCTCGGCCAAACAGTTTCCAGTTTCTATAGGGTGGATTTCTCGAAAGGGCGGTTCTCTAAGCACAAAATTCAAACCAGCTACGTCACTGTACACATCAGATTTCAGGAATCCATGTACCTTATGCAACATGCTCGGTACAGGACAGTTATTATTTATATCCCATCTACGGTAACCACATGATTAAGCTCTTTTCCTATATGAGAAGGAGCATTCTGTCTAGTACTTTTCCTATTGTTCTAGAAAGTAAAATAACAGGAAATTAAAGTTACCCTCATTTCCCCCTCAGGATCTCAGCGTGAGTCACTACAGAGGAAACACCGACTGAATTTGTCATTCATGAGATTAATTACTTATTAATAACCGCCTCAACACCGTCTGAGCGTTTGTGTCTTTTAACAGCTCCCAACCATTAACCCCCTGAACTTTAATGGTAAAGGTCAAAAGGGCAAACCTCTTTGAAGAGGGTTTAAATTATTCATTTTTCCACGAGGCTACCTGTGCCGCCCACAGGTTGAACAGAAATGTGTACGGCCACCTTCCAGAACCGACACGGATGCCGTCAAAGCAGCTCCAATGAGGGCCGGTAATTGGGAAATTACAGGCTCGCTGCTGAAGACACTGCCGCGCTGACGTATATGAGAATAATTGCTTGGTTGCATACCGACGGATCTCCAGCATTCCTCCCCGGCTGACACGCATAACGACGTCCTATTGTTCAAGTCTTGACTTGTCTCAGAGGACGGCCTATAAAAGAGATACCTGACTGCCAACTTCGACTTGCTTGTTGTCTCCCACAAGTCAGCAAGCAATCTGAACACATGAAAGAACAAGTACTGTGATGATCCTTTAATACAGCTGGGAAGGAGTGTTCTCGACCTCAAGACACACTGCAGGGATATTATAACATCAGAGAATCAAGATAACATATTGTAGCATAGAGTCGAATAAAAATATTAACATGTGAAAGCTCAGATACACAAATACATCAGTTAATCTTAGACTTGGAGTGAGTTTCAGTACATTTTCCCCCCTGAGAAGGAGGTGAGAGCAGCAAGGAGGACGCTGTCAGGAGCAGGAGCTGCCTGTTTTCAGAGTGAGCCCCAAATAAAACGGACAGTAAACCGATTCTACGAACCGGCGGGTTAAAGGTGCAGTGTTTCAGCCTCCACCCTCTGAATGTTATCTGTTCACATGCCTGCACACAACACAATTACTGGAGGCAGATCAGTTAACGCTGGTGACGGGCCTTGAGCCTTGACACGCCTGTTTTACGCACAAAACAATTCCGCGGCATGGAAACATAAAAATACTTTTTTATTGCGGTAATTGGACTGGCAGCGCCGTAAACAACGATGAAAGTCTCGCTGTCTAATTATCGCCATTATTGCTGGTAATTTTGCGTCTCTCATGTGACTCACATTGGGTGAATTTTGGGATTTTACGCAAGTTTGTGGAGCGCGTGACACATTTTCAAATACTTTATATGATTCTGTGTCAGTAATTCTGTTAATTCGCACTTTTACTAGAGGAAAATCAATGCAGGATTTGAAGTAGGGTATTTTTACAAAGGTGTGAACTAAGTAAAAGATATGAATAATCCCTTCCACCGGCGGTAAGCTTCACTGATATGATAGAAAGCACTGTGAGTGACCTGAGACTGTTTGCTTTATATGACTAAAGTTCCAGATATGTGTAGCCTCCAACGCCCATAGCAGGTGCCTGATTTCGTGAGTCAGCTCGTGCTATTCTTTCAGCTCGAAACTGGTTCTGTGTGAGTGTTTGGCACCTCATACCACCTTTGAGCCCTTCCAAGGCCTTTTCTTAATGACTAATTTGATTTCTCTTGACAGATGAAACGAGACAAATAAAGGAGTTTGTGGGCTGTGTGAAATAGCCACATGAATACTGGGAAAATCCTGGCTGCTAAATGACAGTTAGTTATATTACGCATTCTGTTAATCCAGCCAAAGACAAAAACCTACATCAGATGGAAAAATGTGTTGCGTCAACAAGATTTTTTTAAAAAGTTTGGAAAAGTCTCACCACTTTGAAGCCATCTTGGTAACACTCTTGGGTAGTTATTTCAGGCTAGCAAGCTCTATCTAAATGAATGTGGAGAGGGCTGTAACTGCAATTTCATCAGTCACCAAGAGGTAAAAACTGCATGTGAAGAATCACCAGCCAAATCTGATGAAAACAGCTCAAAAAGTTTCGTGACTTTGCCCCGAACAAAGGTTTAAAAGGGATTTCCCTGCAAGTAATACTCTTACTTTGCATGCTCACAATTTGGCATGACTCAGGGCAACAATAGGATTGGCTGGGTGTTTTCCAATTTGCCTATTACAAAGCAGACAATTGGCTTCTGGGGGAAGGGCAGGTCATGTGTCATTAAACTGCCATCTTTTGCATTACGGAACTCTCCCATAGATTCCTAATCAGGGCTCTCTACGTGGCAAGTTTCTGCCTTACGACATGTCTGGTAGGAGTCATAGTGGCATTAACACAGGGATAAGCATAGCACCCGTCTAAACAGTGCGATTTTAGGTCACTGGTTCAGAGAAATCCCAACACCTGCTTTGTATTGCATGCGGCGTGAACCGTATCTGCATCTCCGCAGTCAACAAGCTGTCAAACAGTCTCGATTAATGACTTCTAAGAGCAAGCAACCCGCAACACAGACGGGAAACATCAGTGGTGAGCTACCTGCAGCCTGCATGCACCCACATAGGCCTGATGAACACTGAAAAAATATCTCTATCTCCACTTCTACCTGTTATTTTTAAATATTGCTTGACAGTTTTCCCCATGTGATAAAAGAAAGCACCAGAGAAGCCTTTTGCATGCAGGCTTCGACACACCCAGAGGTAATCTGCGACTAAAATAGTTGTGTTCTCTACTTTGAATATCATGCTGCAATTGCACACATACAAACAAAACAGAAGACACTAGGGAAGTGACAGGTATTTTTTTTTGCAGAGATATATGCTTTTTTTGGAGCTACTTTTGAAATACAAACTAGAAAGCAGAGAGATAATGTGACTTAAAGGGTAAAATGAGCTGATAATGGCTCAGAGAACTGCAGGGGAGCTCTGATGGTTTGACCCATTACAATACAAGGTTTCCCTCCCTGCTGGAGCAGAGTGGCACCGGGAGTTTCCGTCAACATTCTTTCAATGCAGGTCGGGACCATTCTGCACGCTAATTGTGTCACACATTCTCTCGTTATCCTCTCACTCTTAAACACAAAACCCACAGACATCACTCTTGTTGTGATCTAACCAGTCAGGCTACCTGCAAACGCATCCCTCCTTCTCTCACTGACAACAGTGTAACCTGAAATAACTAGCAGAGCTATGACAAGCATCCTCGTTTAAGTGGACCGAGTGGAATCCTAGGATGCCAGCTATAATGTTTGTATTTGTGTATGTAATGGGTTTTAGCTCATACATTCCTAAGTGCATTGTCTGTACACATGCCAGACGAAGACTTTCTTACACGGTGTGCTCTGCTAGAGCCCTGGTACATTTTTAGAGCTCAGTCACATGTGGTAACGTGTATTAGATTTGCTGTTGGGATGTGGCCCTAATTCTTGTGGTGCAGTGGAGGGTGAAATCACCAAAACTTTCATCTTTTTTAGAGGTATTAATTTTCCTTTCCTTTCCTGTAGCTCCTCACATATGGCAGTGGAGATGTTGTTAGTTTTGCAGGTGCAGAGGCTGAAGGAGTAGATGATTTAAAGCAGGTTTGAGAGGTATGTTGTCTTCAAAAATTCACCAAAGTGACACAGTTTATCAGAGTCAGAAACTGTAAGAATAGAAAGAATCACAAGAGTTTCAATCACGTGTTATTGTAATTTCCATCCATCCATTATCTATAAACCGCTTAATCCTCTGTAAGGTCGTGGGGGGACTGGAGCCTATCCCAACCGACTCAAGACGAAGGCAGGGTCACCAGCCTATCGCAGGTGAAAACCCACGGTGAAAACCCACACTGCACAGGGAGAACATGCAAACTCCACACAGAAAGATCCCAGGCGTCCTAACCTGGACGCGAACCGGGGACCTTTTAGCTGTGAGGCGACGCTGCTAACCACTGAGCTACCGTGCAGCCCTTATTGTAATTTGTAATACTGAATTAAAATGACTTTATTAGTCATGTCTCTCTAAAAAATCTGAAACAAACAAAGCATTTGTAGTAGCTAGATACTGTCAAAAACCAAAACAAAACAGAAACCCTGCACCCCTTGGCCCAACTAAGAAGCCATGAGGTACCCGACTGTGACCGACAGTCATGTGGCAAAAATTCAAGAACTCTTCGGCTGAACTGCAAACACAAATTAACCAACCAGATTCTGGAGAAAACAACTAATTCTGGGCTCCTTGAAACAACTAAATTAGACATTACTGACTCAGTTGCAACCAACAGTCACTTTACAAAAACTCATGAACTTTTCAGCTGAACTGGGCTAAACTGCAGACACAGAGCAGACAGGAGACAAGTATGAAAGTAAATTAAAAATGCAAGTAGTAAAATGTCTATAGTATGTAGAGTCACCGTTTCTTTCAGTATTAGTAACATCTTTGGGGACCTGGAACAAATGTGTACATGTTGTTTCCATGTTGTTTTAATAATATATATTTAAAGATTTTCTACTTAGTTTTATACGGCACAGAAGACATTTCAGAGTTTTCACCACTTCTAGCCATGGCTGTGCTGTTTCCATAGAGATGTAGAGATTAGACTTTATAATGCAGTGAAGATGAGCCTACAGAATGTGACATGAGCAGATAAATCGCCAGAAACTGCAGAAAGTTGTTCCATGACGAAAGAAGGCAAATGTTTGGATTACATTTTCCACCAGTCCCTGAGGTAGTAGATATTTAACTAGATCACTGAAGATTTTTTAATGGTTCATGCCCCTGCCACCTTGAATGTTAATATATTTCAATCTGGACCAAAGACTAGTGATGGACTGAAATTACGTTTCATGAAGCCAAGGTGTTTGTGTTGTTAAAAATGCGTCCATGCAGCTGTGTCTCGGTGCCAATCATCACTGCGTATGATGCATGTTATCTTCCCCCTCGATTACTAGCCATAGATTAACCTTTAGAAGGAACCGTCTCGGTGTCACATCCGATCCATCTGAGTGGACCCCTAAAGGTGAGAATGACCTGCTCGCAACACAGGTTCAAAGCGTGGTATCAGGGATCTCTGGCGCTATGGCAACCTGACAGGAATGCTTGTGTGTGTGTGTTTGTATGAGCGTGTGCTCTGGTGGTCTCTTTGATGATCAATTCCAAGAGTTTGGCATTAGTGTATGTTTGAGGTTCAAGGAGAGAGGGTGAAAAAGGACAAGAAGAAAGAAAGAGGAGGAAAAGGGAGCCGGGGAGGGGCAGAGGAGAGGTTGAGGGTCAGCTAAACAAAAGGCTCTTTTGGCTGCGGTTCCCGGGGTCAGGGCTTAGAGGGCAGGAAGTAGCGGAACAATATCCGGCACTTCAGGTTAGGACCTCCCACCCCCACCAGCCTTCGGCCTCTCTCCTTCAAACACACACACACACACACACACACACACACACACACACACACACACAGGTCACCCAGTGTGCCTTGACAATGTATGTTGATCAAAGGCAAGCTCAGGCTGCTAAGGCTGGGGTCGAGGGTGGGGGAGCAGTATAGGAGATTAGCCCGGGAGGGAGGGAGGGTGTGTGTGTGTGTGTGTGTGTGTATGTCTGTGTGTGTGTGTGTATTCTTGTGTGCTTTGGGTCAGCAGGTCTTGGGTTATTTCCCCAAAGCCTGCCATTCATCAACGTCTGGGCAGTTCCAATGATTAAACGCCTACAACTATAGGAACATTTTTTTTGTAATAAGTTTTAGTGGAAATCGTCGGGGTTTCATATCGCCAAACAAAGAAATAACATTTGTCATCGAGTCACACAGGCAAATTCACTCAGCATAGTACTGGTCATAGTACTGGTCACCTTTTAATGCTTCACAATAGATATTTTTGAGCCCTCTCCTCTCCTAGGCATGGTTGTTTTGTTTCCATAGAGGTGCAGGACTTTAACATAGGAGTGAAAACTGAGCCTGTAGTGATTAAAAATGGGCTGGAGCTAAAAAATGCCCAGAATCCCCATACCAATATATTGCAAAAGGACCTAATTTGTCATTTAAGCTTTGTTTTACCAGGCAAAACAACAATAAAATTGTCTGCTGGGCTTATTAGTGTTGGTACATTTGCTCTGCCTTTTAAATGGATGCCTCTTAGATTTCAAAACTTCTGCAATGGAACAAGAAGTAGTCCACGCTGTGCAGGCTCCTTACAGTCAACAATCCCACAATGCAACATGTCCCATTTTAGAGATGCAAAAATGACTGTCGCGCCAGTCAGCAGGTGTAAATGACGACAGAAAATGACGAGGGTTAGTGTCGAAAATCTGAATCGACTGCTTGCTGTTGTTGCCCATTTTATTTCCTCATATTTGACACAGCTCCTTTGTAGCCACAGAAAATGATAAAATAAAACAACAGTCTATTAGAATAATGCAAGTAATGATGGATTATATCACTTGTTTTCTTGTCACAGCAGATATAAAGTGATAATGGTGCTTTTTTTACACTCATAAATGTGGTTAGTTTAACTCTCAGGTCAATCCAGTACGTCTTTTCTATCTGGTTCTTAAAGGAGAGGCTGTATATTTCTATCTGGCGTGTTTTCATGAATATGTCCAGGGCATGCAGGGGGAGGTAGGTTTCCACTCTTCTGTGTCAGAATGTAAAGTTAGCATGATGCATAGTGTCACGATTTAACTTTTAAAGCATCAGAATTTAAAATAGAACAGCATGTTTTGAAAATGAGCAGCTGATCTTCTATATGTTCTGCCATGCTTCAAATATCTTGCATGCAGTTAAGACTAAATATGTCGTATATGGACATGCATCCCATTTGTAAGTGCAGGTTTAATGAGTGGAGATAGTTGGGGCTTTGTGGTGCATGGACACCTGTTTGCAGCCTTTGTGATTTATGGTTACCAGAACAGGCTTTGTTGCCTGGGCTTAACCTTCGTACTGATGCAAATTCTCAGCTCCAACAGACAGATGATAATCCCCTGTCAGCATGTACAGTCGGTATCTGATTCTGAAGGTATTTGCCAGTTTAATTCCAACATGTAAAACCTCTCTACCTTGAGCCA
>CM045453.1:28702046-28741561 GCA_024666655.1 Dascyllus trimaculatus
CATGTAGATCAATTGAGAAAATAATGGAGCCATTAGTTGTGGTTGGGAATTATCTCCTTTAAATCTCAAGTATGACTCCTGCTGCTAATTGTTCTCCTCCTTTCCCACCTATATCTCCTCGTAAATTTTAGGAGAAAAATATGAGAAAATCCAAACTAAAACTAACCACAGTGTTGTCTCCCAAGCTATAGAGGAGCAAACTTTGAGCAGTAAGATTTTCCTCTGGGAATGGAGGTAGACAGACACACGGAGAGAAACTAGAAATATCACGATTCATTAGTTCTGACAGGTGCCCAACTTTTCAGACACAGTTCCTTATTTTAGTGCATTTTTTCTTTATTCAAGTTAGTCTAAAAAGAGAAAGAGAGAGGTATGGCATGCATTAAAGAGCTCCCATGTCTGTGCCTTACCCACCTGTCACCAACTGGTTCAGCAGCTACGTCACTGAGGCCTGCAGCGCCGCATTTCTTGACAAATCCGCCGTGCCACTTTTTGGTGTGACAGGGGCCTTGATGGTGAGATTTAACTTGTTTCTCAAGGCATAAAGACATCAACATCCACCCTCCCACCCACGCAAAGATACACCCAGCAGCTCTAACCACCCCGACACCCCACCCATAACATCTCTCTCTCTCTCCCCTCTCGCAGACATTCGCTCAAGCAGTTGCGTGTGTTTCCTCGGCATCCTATCTCCTCCGTGTCCTGTGATTTATGTTTTTTCCCCCCCTTTCGGCCCAAAGGCACGGAGGAAAATGTGATACGGTGGAGGTGGGCGCCGGTGGGGGTGGTGGTGGTGTTGAAGGGTGGGGATCCCTCAGAGGAGATGAAGGGAGGAAGAAGGAGTGAAATATTTGTCTTTTCAAAGGATGCCAGACATGTGTTTACACTTTCTGCCCACTTTCACCATAAATAGTTTTCTCACCCTCGGGGTTGCGCGCTTGCATGTGAACCTCTCATACGAGCGCATGTGTGTGTGTGAGGGGGAAGAGGTCGGAAAAGCAGTGAAAATTGTTGTTCGTGGTATGATTTGCAGTCACCAAAAACCCTTTTTTTTGAAGGTTGAGATTTATTTTTGTAGCGTTTCAATGCACAATCGCACACGAGTCCTCTCCACGTGTCATTGATTACACATTTCCGGGAGCCTGCACGGCAAAGATGACAGTAATTTCTCAAAGTGATCGTAACGTCTGCCAGTTGTGACAAGGTTTCCTATTGTTTCCATGCGTGAAAAGCCATTTTTCGATCAGCCATTGCCACCATTTCTGGAAAATTCCCTGAAACTCAAAGAAACAAGCGTCATTTATATATTTCAAAAGGAAAAAAAAAACGCGGGTTTATCTCGTGTTTTGGGAGATTTTTCCTTTCTTTTGCTTTTGTGTTTCCGAGTTGATAATGACAGCGTGAGTCATGTTGTCGGCGTGGAGGTGTAGCTGCGGTCAGATAGACATTATTTATCGGGTCAGCCAGACCTAAGCGTTGAGATTCATAACTACTCGGATTGCAATGACACGGGCTTAGCTTCCCCTGGCAGAGTTATGGTGACCCTTCAGGCGGAGCGCGGTCCCAAAACAAACGCTCACATGGTTCCATTCCTTCACTCCGATGAAGCCCACGTTTCACAGTCTGCTCACAGGGAAACAAACAGATAAGATTATACTGCTGTGTTTTAATGTGTGAATACAGACAGAAGAG
Organism: Dascyllus trimaculatus; assembly: GCA_024666655.1. Taxonomy (NCBI): domain Eukaryota; kingdom Metazoa; phylum Chordata; class Actinopteri; family Pomacentridae; genus Dascyllus; species Dascyllus trimaculatus. Next base: position 28,703,739 of record CM045453.1, read on the forward strand.
AGGGTTCAGCGCGGCCCCGGTGGTGGGCTATTTGTGAAGCTGCTTGCTCTAAAATGGATTTTGTGGGAATTTATATCCTTAAACAAATCAAATAATGGGAACACTTTGCACAGGACATTGTGTGCTTGTGTGTGTGTGTGTGTGTGTGTGCGTCTGTGTGTGCATTTGTGTTTAGCCAATGTGCAGAGACATGAAGGCTAACCTGCTGCCAACTTGGTTTTTCTTGGAAGCGGAGAGAGAGCAGAAGATGTTGACATTTTGGCAGTGGAGGGAAGCTGCTGTTCCATCTGCATCTGAAAGGTCACTGCGGTGGGTTTTCAGAGCGCAGCGTGTGTGTGTGTGTGTGTGTGTGTGTGTGCGTGTCTGCCCCCGTGCCTGCCAAAAGCAATGTGTTTAATGTGTGTGTCTTTCTCATCAATTCTGTGTGAAAAGAGCAGAGGAGAGCTATAAACAAAGATGCTGGAAGTGTTGGGCATAGCACAAACAGAATAGTAGGAATCCACCCCCCACCTTCTCTCACAGACACACACACACATGCATCCATACACACACATTCCTGCTTTGAAGATGTTTATAGGAACTATGTGGGAACAGACTGGAAGCAAACATTAGACGTTTTCGGTAAAACAGCCCAAAAAGAATCCCGTCTTGCTGACCGAGTTAAGTCTTGATCGAGCTCCAGGATGACAGGACAAATTCAATCATCTCCAGTCATGTTACAGTCCAGTGTTCCCTTTCTTCCGAGCTTTATTTTGGTCTCCGCTAATTAAATACGGAAATATCCCCCTCTTCGGCTGTTAAACGCTCCAGTGTGTTCACCAGCTAGACGCTAACTTTGCCTGTCTGCCCGTCGGTGCTGCGTACAGTCGGTTAAGCAGGGCTTATCATTGAAAACAGATGCCTGCTGTGGTTGAAAATCATCAATGAGAGTGGGGAGCGTGAAGTGAAACAGTAAAGCTGTGGGCTACAGAACCAAAACAGTGAGCTGAAAGATAATAAAATGCTCCATAAAGCTCAAGGAAACTTCATAGTGCCTAACTGTCTGTGGTTTTGCCACCATGAGGAGCTTCTATCACATTTGATCTATTATTAATAGTGCTGTCAAAAATATCGCGTTATTAACGCGTTAACGCAAATCAATTTTAACGGCGTCAATTTTTTTATCGCGAGATTAACGCGGGCGGGGGTGCGTGGGGCGGGGGCATGGTTGGCGAGGTCGAGGGCGAGGTGTTCGCCGTCGGAGTCAGACAGGATCTCCTGCTGGTTGTGGTACAGCAGCAATATTCTCGCTCGCCTTTCTGTCGGCTCCTTTTCCGCGTGCCGAACCGCGTGCCGCTGATGCAGATGCTCCGCCAGGTGACGGCGGCCTGGGGTGAACGCATGACGATTGACAAGACCAGAGTTATGTGTATGTTGTCAGTATGAACTGAGTTCTCATCATAGCATATCTAGTCTGTAATACCACTTGATGACTAAACACAGCTGACGCGAATTCTCCGCCTCCTCCTCGTATAAAATGATAATTCAAGGGACATTTAGAATAGATAAAAAATGTGCGATTAATTTGCGATTAATCGCGAGTTAACTATGACATTCATGCGATTAATCGCGATTAAAAATTTTAATCGATTGACAGCACTAATTATTAACATAGAATTTGGCTTAAGGCGACTCATGAACAGTCAGCTGGATTCCCTACTTCTCAATTAGAACACATTTCATCAGGTTTGTAAGTAATTTATCCCACAGCTTGGACACTGAGCATGAAAAGCACTTGGAAGTCAAAATGTAGACATTTGTGCCGGCCGTGACTCACAGTTGTGAGGGCAACTGCTGGTGACTTGTATCAAATGACAGGAAGGGCTGGGACTCGTGAGCTTAAACCTGCGGTAAGGACACGCTATGAATGCTCATTTTGGAAAAAATGTCACCTTTAAGAGGTTTTTCATGTGTACCAGAGGAGGCTGACGAGAAGGACTGACAGCTGATCCTCTGCCGTGGAAGCAGCTGTAAAGGAGCCACGGCCAAAATATGTTCACTGCCTGTCATGGTGGCATCTGCCCTGGTGTGTAGTCAGATGAGTACTTCACGGCACTTATGTTTCCAGATCCAGAGCCTTATATTTACACCGAGCAACGCAGAAGCCATCCTGGTCATTTAACCACAGACAAGCTTTTATCAGTGTCAGGGATAATACATTAAAGTAGGGAGATTAGTTGATGGTGTTGGGGCGTTGTATCGATCTGTGAAAGGCGAAGTGTCCCGTGAGAGGCATCTGTGTGAAAAGCCACGAGGTTAGCTGGACTTTACACACTTATTGTGGGTGCTAAGTTTGCGTTCTTGGCACTAAGTCAAGCTCTTTCAAGCTGAGTGTCAGATGTGCTGTTTATGATGTTCATGGAAGGTGCCAGACACTACCCAGTTTAGTGACATTGCAACGGCATCTCTGTTTATTGCACATGGACTTGGAGGTGGACAGCTCAGTGACTAACACCCCTGACCTTGGCCTGGGAGTTTGGTGGTTCAAATCCCGGTCAGGGCGTAGGTGTCCAGTGAGGACCCTTAGGCGAGGTCCTTAAAGCTGCCCCGCCTACCTATGTATGTCACTTTGGATAAACGAAATTGAAGAATATTGACCTTTTGGTCTCCCTGGATGCTACACTGGTAGATTTTACTGTTTCCACATGTGAGACTGTGATTCTGCTGTGAAATAGGTCAGAGAGTTTGGTCAGTGTCCAAAAGTCTGATTCAGATTCAGAGTGCAGAAACCAAAATATCTAAGTGTTGGTTTGTGGCAGTGAAAAGGCCTGTACGTCTGGTGGAGTGGTAGTAGGTGTCATGTATGCTTCCAAAGAAATACAGAAACTTTAGAATTAGGTTTTAAATGAGGAGTGAATGAAGCTGTTTGATTGTGTAGATGTGTATACAAACACATACCGCTGTCCCCCTGTGTGTTTGTGTGATGGGATTGGATGTGTACAACACACACATATGGGGAGCATGAGTGATCAGACATGTGGATGGAGAACATGTGTGAGATAACAGGAATTCTTCTTGGATACACTGCATGTCTGAACTGCTTCATATAAAAACGAGGATCAAAGCTGTGGGGCTGCTGCTGCAGACTGTCTGATTCCACTACAGATTGATTTTGTTAAATGCCCACTTTTTCTACAAAAGTATAGTTAGACTTTGAGTGTTTAATGCACCTTCTGGCATATTCTTTTCAATATACATCCTGTTTCTCTCTTTTATAGCCTCAACCAGTGATTTCTTTCATGTCAAGGAACTGCACAGTGAGCAGTTTATATTCAGTGGCAATGCAGGTGGTGGTGCGATGATAACACAGCGCAGCAGAAGAGCGTGACATGAGGAGCCCAGCAGCCTTATCAGCAAACAGGGCTGGGTGTTTTAAAGTCGCTCTTCAGTTGTTGATTAAACCCCTAAAAACTCATCTCTGTGTGTCAAAGTGCCATGTACAGATGCTTTTTCCCCCCATGAAAGTAATCCCTTCCTGGCTCACAAAGGCTTTGATGTAACTCTACACTGTTGTTTCCTTTAGAATGTGCAGCTCGAGCACACCAGCTCACCTACAGCTCTGCTCAAACATTGTGAAACTGGTCTAAGTAACTAATTCAGCTATTCATGTTCAAATGTCTCAAATAAAACCCTGCAAGCCCTAATCTGTGTGTTTAGTGCCACTGATACGTTGCATTTTGAGTTCATTTCACATGATGTGTCTCCTAGCGTATAAAAACACCATATGGGATGCTAACAAGGTAAAACACTTGATTTCCTCCAGAAGGGGTCTTTAAAAGAAGTGCTCTGACAATCTTCCTTCGACCTTATGGTGTAGCTGACTGCTTGATGTTTTCCACATCACTAAAGTAATCCATATGGCAGTCATTTTAGCATGTTAGCATTGGATGTGCTAATACATAAATCTTACATATGCTAATATGGAAAAAAGTGTCTCTCAGATATCAAATAGTTCCACCCTCCACATTGTTTCCATAATGTTTTATGATGCAGTCGGCAGTGTACGCTCACAACAGCATCTCTCGCACGTGTGTTTTATGGCCTGACTGATAAAACTCAGACTTTGATAGACTGTCACATTTTCTGCTAATCATGCAGCATATTTTTTCCACGATAGACACTTGTCGGTTTAACCCTCTGAACCCTAAGCAATAACTGAATGTTCTTTGCTGTCAAATTTTAACTCTTTGTGCGCTCAGTTTTCACTGCAAGGCATACTCCTGCACTAAACAGAATATCCCTGCTGCATTGAGGAGTGCGGAACTTTTTGCTTTAACTGAAAAAAATAGTTTAATTTTGGCAAAATTTTGAAATTTTAAGCTAGTTTTGATTACATATCCTAATTTTAAGTGTAGATTTGGGTTATTTCCAATACATCACACATGATTCATTCAAGGACTGTGTGAAAGTTAAACATCTTATCATTCTTTCAGTTTTCACAGTTTCTGGCTTTGATGTATTTAAAGATCTCATGCTGTTCAACTTGCAGATTTTGAGGTTCAGAGAGTTAAAATATTCATCCATCCATCCTTCCATCCATAGTCTTCCGCTTACTCTGACCCGGGTCACGGTGGCAGCAGTCTAAGCAGAGATCCCCAGACATCCCTCACCCCGGACACCTCCTCCAGCTCTTCCGGTGGGACCCCGAGGTGTTCCCAGGCCAGCCAAGAAACATGGTCCCTCTAGCATGTCCTAGGTCTTCCCCAAGGCCTCCTCCCGGTGGGACATACCCGAGAGGGATTCCGAAGGCATCTGGAACAGATGTCCAAGCCACCTCAGTTGACTCCTCTCAACATGGAGAAGTAGTGGCTCTACTCCAAGCTCCTCCCTGTCTCTGAGGGTGCAACCAGCCACCCCGCAGAGGAAACTCATTTCAGCCACTTGTATCCGGGATCTCATTCTTTCAGTCATGACCCAAAGCTCATGACCACAGGTGAGAGGAGAAACATAGACTGACCAGTAAATCGAAAGCTCCGCCTTTCGGCTTAGCTCCTTCTTCTTCATGATGGACCGATGCAGCGACCGCATGGCTGCAGACGCTACATCGATCCGCCTGTCAATCTCACGCTCCATGTTCCCCTCACTTGTGAACAAGACCCTGAGATACTTAAACTCCTCTACTTTAGGCAGGGCCTCTCCACAAACCGGAAGATGGCAAGCCACCTTTTTTTTGTCTAGAATCATGGCCTTGGATTTGGAGGTGCTGATCTTCAGGCCAGTCGCTTCACGCTAGGCTGCAAACCGCCTCAGCGCATGCTGAAGGTCCAGGTTCAATGAAGCCAACAGGACCACATCATCTGCAAAAAAAGCAGAGATGAGATCCTGTGGTCCCCAAACTGGACCCCTTCGGCCCCTGGCTGCCCTTAGAAATTCTGTCCATAAAAGTTATGAACAGAACCAGTGACAAAGGGCAGCCTTGCCAGAGTCCAGTGTGCCTGGTTCGCATTGCTGGCAGAGTTAAAATATACAGATTAAAAACTTTTTTCTATTTAAATTGTTCTTCTTTTCTCTGCTCATGGGGTTCAGCAGTTTCTCAGCTAGTTCTGCATCTGGATGCTCATCCATCCAGAATGTTTATGTCTCCATCAATACAAGATCCAAGACATTTCCATCCAAATGAAATCCTGATCCTATAACATGCAACTGGCGTGCACTCTTTGCATGCACATTTGCGAGGTCTGCATGTCAAACGCCACCGGTAGCTAATGTGTGTGTCAAGAAGGAATTGTGTGCCGAGGCCACAATGGCATGGTAATAAAACACATACTTGCATGATATTCCGCATACGTGCATGCATGTAAGACTGTGAATATGTAAGTACTTTGTTTGCTGGTGTGCATGTCACTTTGATCATATGTTGGAGGTGTATGTGTGAATCAGAGTTAATGTCCAATTCCCTGCAAGGGATTGCCATATTTGCATGAGAGAGTGTAAGTGCGTGTGTGTGTTTGTGTGCCAACAGTTGAGGCAGGGGCCAAGGTCTTATGAGAAGAGTGCTGTGCGTGTTCGCATGTGACCGTGTAGGAAGAGGGGAAATAAACGTGATGGTGAATCGGATGCTAAATGAGGAGCGGACGCGGCCGGCAGTGAGTGTGTGAGGAGGAGTAGTGTGTGTATTTACATGTGTGAACCACAGTCCTAATGAAATGTGAAAGCCCTCCAAGTCACCTCTGCACTCCCCCTCCTGTAGTCCCCCCTGTCTCGCTCTTTCACTCTCACACACACACACATATCCAGGTCTATTCTCTCGTATTCCCTCTTTCACACACATAAACAGACATGCATGCACAGTTCGTGTTAACATGGAAGCGTTAGCGTGGAAAGAGGTGGGTCATGGCCCCTCTCTGTCTTCTCTATCCTGCGAGGCAAGGCTCTCCCTGGGCATGTTGATAGTACAGCTGGCAGTTCGGGAGCCTCCAGACACACACACACACACACACACACACACACATGCATCCATGCATGCATGCAGACAGTGGCACGCTAGGCAGTAGGTCATGAAGCTGCTGGCGTGAAGGATAGACACCAGGGTCTGACACCAGAAAAGCAGACAGCTTCACTGACATGCACTGGGGAGCATTACCAGGATAACAATGGCGTGTTTCACTATGACTGCGTGTGTGTGTGTGTGTGTGTGTGTGTCTGTGTGTTTGTGTGGATAGGGTTTAGGCAATATTGTATGACAGCAGCATGCTCTAGAATGTGCATGTGTGAAAGAACAAAAAACACTTAAGAGAGCACCTTTGTCCTTGGCGGTGCCTGTGTAAGAAGATGTGACGTTAACGTTTTTGACAACTTCCCATTCGATAAACCTATCAGGAAAACATCATAGTAACTTAGCAACTACAGCTAGGCACGGCAGACCTGTCAAGTTTTGGATTATTCCACTTGACAGCACAATGTGTATGGGACTGCTGTATCGAGACATGCTTTTTTTTTTTTTTTATTAAATCAAAATCAAAATACAACAGCAAACGTGTAAGAAAGGTGTTTATTTGTTCTGACGTATAAGCTGCATTTCTTGACATGTGTGGTGATCAATCTAATCAAGTGTTACCTTAAAAAGTCTGAGAAATTTTATTCAACATGATGTTGTGGGGCTACCGGCTGAATTTGAAAAAAATGTCCATTCACAACTGGCAGAGCGTAGATTAACATTGTCCTGTGCCATCACATTTGAAGATGTTAACATTTTACCAAACCTAAGCACATCATCTAAGGCAGTGGTTCTCTACTGGTCCAGCCTCAGGACCCACTATGTCTCTATTAATAACGGTCACGACCCAAATTGTTGAAGTTTGCTGTTCCAGTTAGCAAATTAAGGTGTATTTAGGTGTAGTCTGAACACATTTTGATAGAATTTAGGAAAATTTTGACTTTTTTTTTTTGCTAATTTTGGTATATTTGGATGCTTTTGCCAAGTTTTGGGGCATATTTTGGCCCATTTTGACAGATTCTGAGCACATTTTGGTTCATTTTTGGCACATTTTAGTATCAATTTCTCCAATAAGCTGGCAGAGCCAAATCTAGAGGTTAATACTGGGCAACTACTGGTGTCACCACCACTGAATATGCTGCTATTGAAAGCAAACTGAGTCATAAGAAACACTTCCTTTAAAATAAAAGACTTCATTCCACTACTTATTTCGGGGTGGGCGTGCTTCTGCGACCCTCTAAAAATGGCTTCGCGACCCACTTTTGGGTCCCGACCCACAAGTTGGGAACCACTGATCTAAGGTAATGTTGGATTTATTCAGACACAGTTGTTCCACATTCTTCTCTTGTAGCATTTGAAATTAATTATACTGTCTGAAGTTAGAGAAATAAGGCAAACATCTATGGTCTTGTTTGAGTAAGGATGTATTGTTACACATAGTTATGGTGGAGGGAAATGCATCCTCATCTTATCTTGTCCTAATTATAATACAATGAATAAATGACCGTACACTGCATAACTGTACAGAACAATGTTTCTACAGTGTATTTTTCAACTGCATCGTCTAGCCTTAGCCCATGGATTTATTATAGAAACTGGATACTGTGCTAAAACATGGTGCCCAATTGCTTCATTGAAAATTGCTCACCTGCTGCATGTTGCAAAAACCTGTTCTACCTTCTGGAGTTGCTCAAGTGTTGTATGGCCCCGTGCATGTGCACATTAATATTTCCCCCAGCAGCTCCACCCACTCATTCCTCCCTTAGACTTTACATTTTTCCTGACATTATGCAAATAAAACTTTTCATATTCAAAACAGAATGAGTAACAACTGACCTAGTTTTCAGCTGACATTGTCCTTTCATCAGATTTACAGATGCCTTACTTAAAATAGCAGAGGAAATGCTATTAAGGCAAGAGGGGATTTCTTTGTTGCAGTAGTAGAAGTGCAACAAAGAAATCTCCTGGGATCAGTTGAAGCCATAAACTGTACGTAAAAGATCCATGTTAATACTGGACGTGACATGGTAGCAGCCTGTTAATCACAAGGTAGCCTGACCAAGCCCTGCTTAACCATCTATTTAACTCTACAGAGGATCATAATTTAGAGAAAGAACATCATGCTATATTGAAGGAGATGTTAAAGTAGCAATTAAGACCATAGACTTGTGAGTAAAATGTTTACTAAGGATATAAATCAAGTAAGAAGTAGCGTCATTTTCTCATAAACTTCTAAATAATCTTCTTTCTGACACTAGAGGAGTCGCCCCCTGCTGGTCATTACAAAGAATGCAAAGGCTACATCCAGTTTCTGCAGTGGAGGCCCCGTGTCCAAGTTTTTAAAATACTTTCATGCTTAGTTTCAGTCTTTTAAAGAGTTTCAGCATTTTAAAAGCTTCTTCTCTTCGACTGAAGCAGAAACATTAAATGCTTAACATCAGTTTTTTTTAAGCTTGTGCAAAATATGCTGTTGATGTTTGTCATTTCGGCTCTCAAAACTGACAGTTGTATAGCCAGAAATGAGAGACCGCTTTAGTCATTCTCTCTGAAACTTTGTTCGGAAACTGGATTTGGTTGGGTCTGTTTTATGTGTATTCTTAGCCAGAGTATTAAGCCAAACAAAATCTAGTGCCTCCAAGCAGAAGAGGTACATTTATAGAAGAATGATGAGGTGTTTAAAGTTGAGGTCAAAGGCATAACAGAAAAGAGAATAATGTACCCTTTGTATTACTGGTGGATTAAACAAGTTGATCAGGAAGTGTTTCCTATGTGTGGAGTTGTACTACAGATGACTTGTGTGGGAGGGTGAGGTGGGATAAACCCATTGGTTCTCAAGAAAGCTCAAAAGTTTTTACACATGGTGGCTTTATCTTCTACACGTAGGCAGCAGAGACACTTCCGTGCACACAGGCACATGTACACACACACACACACACACACACACTTGCAGCTGTGCTCCAGATGGGCCAGCAGTCCTCTAGTGAATCATACAATCTCTATGACTTAACCGTTGCACAAAGACAGTAGCAAGAAGCACATTTTCCATATTACCACCTCCTCCCTACCGCTACACCAACTCCCACCCCTATCTGTATTTTAGTTTTCCTCTCTCACGTTTACTCCCCGTCCCTCGCTTCTCGACTGTTTAATGCTTTCTCTGTCTGCCTCCATATCTCGCTTTCTCTGGTTTCTATTAGAGTGTCCTCTGTGGTTTATTCCCTCTCACCGTGTCTGTTATTGTGTTTCCCTTTCCAGCAATGTGTCATCTTTTTACTGCAGCAGCCAAAAGTGTTAGGTAATGTCATTTGCTCTCACCCTCACTTTCCTTCTAATTTGTTCATTTTTCACCCACTTAGGTTTATAATTTACTGTAAACGTTCATTTAATTTAACAATAACACAATTTAGTTGAGTTACAGTTCTTTTGCAGCTCACTTTGCTGTGTTCTGAGTTTAGTTCTCTTTTGTTAGCCTCTTTCAGGTGCCCAGTTACTTCATAATCACCTTTGCCCTGTATTTTCCAGAACAGCCAGGTTTTTATTTGGGTAAATAAAAAACTGCCTATTTTGAATTTTAAAGCCTCCATTGTGTCTTTTGCTGCTTGGTGGATTAGTTCAATACAAAAAATATGCTTATTGGCTTTCTTGTCGAACATTCAAGCCAGTATTGTTTATGTGAATCTGGATCTGAATTCTCTGAATTCTCCTGCATCCCAGGGGATGTTGGGGACATGGAATCTGAGTGGGCCGTGTTCAAAGCCTCTGTTGCAGAAGCTGCTTTTAGGAGCTACGGCCAGAAGGTCACCGTTTCAGGCCTGGTTGGCTCAGGAGTGTCCCAAAGCAGCAGACAGGTCGGCCAAAAGTGCTGCAGCTACAGCATTGCAGAAGCTAAAAGTCAGGTGTGGGAGGAGTTCAGAGAGGCTACGGAGAAGGACTTTCAGTTGGGGTTAGGGAAGTTCTGGCATATCATTGGACACCGTAGGAAAGGGAGGCAGGGTTTGGCCCAGGCTCTGTATGACTGAGGGGGAGAACTGCTGACTGGGGGCACTGTCAGGCATCAAGGAACTTCTTGATTCTGGTTAGCTCTGCTATGTAGGCAGAGCCTGAAGACTGGGGGGAATCTTTGCCCACATCTGTGGTAAAGGTTGCCAAGGTAGTCAAGAAACTCTTCAGTGGCAAAGCACCAGGTGTGGATGAGGTTTGCCCCGATACAGAAAGATACAGAAAGCTCTGGACATTGTTGGACTGGTGTCTTGGCTGACACATCTTGTCAATGTAGCATGGGCATTGGGTACAGTGCCTGTGAAGTGGCGGACTGGGGCTACTACCAGGCTTTTTGTTATGATGGTTGTATACGGTCCCTATACAACCAAAGTTAGAACTGTGCTCACATTCCTGGCACAACATCAAATATGTTTACAGTGGGTGTTGGACTCCGTAGGGCTGCCCCTTGTCTCCGATACTGTTTGTGGTGTTCATGGAAGGGATCTCAAGGTTCAGCAGAGGGTGAAGAGGGTGTGTGTCTGGTTTGGGGATTGCATCTCTGCTTTTTGCAGATGATGTGGTACTGCCGGTCTCATCAGACTGTGACCTTCAGCACACACTGGAGCATTTTGCAGCCGAGTGTGAAGTGGCTGGGTTGCGAATTAGCACATCCAAGTCCGAGGCCATGGTTCTCTGCCGAAAATTGGTGGATTGCTCCTTCTGGATTGCAGGGGAGTTGTTTCCCCAAGTGAAGGAGTTTAAGTATTTCAGGATTTTGTTCACAAGTGGCGGGAAAATGGAACATGTGATGGACAGGCGGCCCAGAACTCACTGGAGGGATTATATAGGTCATCTAGCCTGAGAACTCCTTGGGATACCCCAGGAAGAACTTGAAAGCACTGCTGCGGAGAGAGGCATCTGGAATGACTTGCTTCATCTGCTGCCTCACCGACCCCAGATAAATGGAAGAAAATGGATGAGATGGAAAAACAGCAATACTGAAAAGTAAGAGCAGAGACTTCTGTGCTTGTACCAATGACGGGGTACAGCTGTGACACATGTTATACCACCGCTGGCACTATTTCTCCTCATCTTCCTCAAAAACAAGGGCTGATAATACCGCTGGACATGGAATTGATGCAAATCGAAGAGTAGCTTGTCTCCTGTAAATGTAAGCGGTAGTAGCAAGAGCTTGTTTTCTTCAAACAATGGTCTCATGATAGGAGCGTGAAATCAGAGAAGAAAACATAGTGACTGACTAAATGCAATCAGGAACATCTTGGTCATGTTTTGATTGTGGGTCAGCGGTTAAGGCTTTGGGCTACTGATCAGAAGGTTGGAAATTCCCAGCTTTATAACAAGCTCAGATATGTGAAGGGACAATTTCCCTTCAGATGGATTAATGTATTTTATAAAATGACAAAGTTAAAGTTTTCCAAAGGTCTCAGTTTCTGTCCATCTATGCTAAAATGTAATCACAGAGTTTTTGAACCAACAACAGTGTTTCCAAATGAGTAGGTTTAAGGGATCAGACATAAGCTTAGCAAAAGTTATTCATTTTAAAGAAAAAAAAAACTATTGGTGTGAACGTAGCTGTAGAGGTGCTGGTTGATTAATTTTGTTAAATTTTCTTCAACTTTAACAGAGCTGGGCTAGATATTCCTTCTAGTCTCATGCTGAGCTAAGCTTACTTTCTCATGGCTCCAGCTTTACAGTCATCCAACAAATTTTTATAAAACAACAAAATGCATAGTTTATCCACGCCCTTTATGACACACAAAGTATGTGTGTTAAATGGAAATGTTTTAATGACCCATCTATCAACCTCAGTTTACTTCCTATGCAGTTGTTCTATATTACCTTTTTGTTGTGTGTGTGTGTGTGTTTTGTTGTTGATTCAATTAGATTGAACTTTATTGTCACTGAACAAGGACATGCCATAACTAGTTGTCCTGAACTATGGGCAGCTGAGTGTCACAATGTTCTGATTTTCACCACCTGTGAAAGGGCTGTGCCAAACTGTAACGTGCTGTGTCAGTGCTCTCTCAGTGAAGCACCTAAATTTTGAATGACAGCTGAGCTTTTTTTGAGTGTTCTCAGAAAGTACAGCCACTGTTGTTCTTTCTCGATGATCCTCAATATCTTGATAAGACTAAGAGAGACCTTCCAAGATGTGGGCTGCATGAATGTGAAGCTTCTGTAGTCTACTATCTGCTCTTTGGTCTTGTTATTGTTCTGGTCGAGGTGGTTCCTGTTGCACCAGCTCGCCTGGGTCGGTGCTGTCTGATATCAGGCCCAACACCATGGTTTTACCTGTAAACTGGATGATGGAATTAGTGTCATGCCGAGCTTTGAAGTCACAGGAGAAGAGAGAGGAGAGGAGTGGGCTGAGGACACAGCCCTGTGTGACCCCAGGATCTGTCTGCAGTCTCTAGCCACACTGATTCTCTTTTTTGGTTGACTTCACACATTTGATGAGGGGATGTATCTGGGGAACAGGGTCCAATAGAAGGTGTCCAGATTGTCTTAAGTGGGTGATGACTTTGTGAGCCTCAACTGCTTTTGTTTTAAAGTTGGTCCCAGGTCTTGTCTCTTCGGGTGTGAGATTTGGGGAGTGCAGATGTCAAATTGTGGTGATTGAAATCCCCAGAAATAAGAAAAATGTTTCCAGGTTGGCTGTTTGTTTGCTATAGTCGAGTCACCTGCCTGCAGCTATGACTGTAACTCCCAACGAGCAAAAAATGCCCTGTACCTCATCACCAGGAACTGCAGTGAAGCTGAGCAGCGACTAGCAACACCAGCAGCATCTGTATACCAAGATATATTTACACACACTGCTTTTGCTGCTGTCCTCTGCTGTTCTGGTGCTTGGTAGTGATATTCTGGATGCAGTTTCTTTGCTGGCCCCCTGCTCATCCTGTTTAGGTATTCTAGTGACTGTTTGCAGTTGTTCTCTTTAAACAAAAAGTTTAGGATTTAACAATGTCCAGCAGTGAACACATTTCTTTTGCCGTGGTTTATTGACATCGAATGTTTATATCAAGGTGTTCAGCTTATAACATTTAAATGACTGCATTCAGTCAGCACCTACTGACATTAACGTCATGGAATTACTTGAGAAGACAAACACTGAAGTGCATGTGGGCAGAGTTTGATTTTAGACCAAATGAAAAAGGACACCCCAGTTACTTGCAGCAAAAAGGTGGCGGTCAAGACGTTAATGACACTAATCTAAAACTCACAGAGGCATAAAAGGAACAGAATGGACATTTGCAGTTATATTTATGACAACTAATCATTAACTAAAATTTCATCATTGTGACGGCCTAAATATGTTGATTAACATCAGCCTATGAGTGAATTACCGCCGCATTAGGCCATGGGGAATTGTGAAATGCTCTGTTCTGTTCTGCTTCAGTGTGTTATTAGGAAAGGTGTGCATTGCGTTTTGTGTCTGACAGGTAAAGATTGATACTGTGTGTAATTTCTAGTGCCACACTCTGTCTTAAAAAGGAGGGAGTCAACACATAGGCCTAAAATTTACACAATGTTTTAATTAAACTGAGGCGTGTTTGCGAGCAGGTCGGCAGTGTATACAGAGTCTGATTGTAATTCAAACACGTCAAACAATATCAAAAGTCACAGGGAAAGAATGAGCCTGGTCACATTTCCCTTCCAAATCGATCCAAACTTACATAGTTTGGATTAAAATATTTAAATACAAATCTTGTCTGACTACAAAAGGATGTTTCAGGCCTTTCTTTTAAAGAAAGAGTTTAGCTGCAAGGCCCCACAGATCAGGGAAAAGTCACTGACAAGATATTTACATTTACAGCAACCTGACTGGGTGTGCAGAGTAAGTTCTTCTGTTCAAAATGGATTTAATTCAACAGGTTCACAAGGTTGGAGCTTGAAAAAGAATATTAAAGATACAAGATCTGACATAAAGAGTGGGAGGAGTGTGCAAGTGAATGGATGTGAAGCACAAGCCACAAATAAAGACCAGTTGTTAAGGAAGAGGAAGAGAGTGAGAGGATCGGCACGTCTGATGTGTAGACTGCTGAACCCTGCCTGTTCAGGTGAGCTGCTTCACTGACAAGGTCTCAGCTCCACCCTTTGATTTCCTGGAACGGCATAAAAGCTCAGTCAACCAGAGATGATGAGACCAACCCTGAACTCTGAGAAGACTGAATAGAGCCATAGCCACATGCATAGACCAAAGAATGCAGAATAATGTGGAAACATTTTCATGTGAGTCATTTTTATACGTTGATCCTTACTTAACAGGAACTGAGTCACTCAATTTTCTGTTTTATTTTTTTTCAAAATAATCTCGGTTGAACTCTTTGGATGTATGAAAGCAGCAGGCCAGGAGGTGGAGCTAAAGTCCTCATATTTCTCTATTGGAAGACAAATTAGTATCTTATTAACAAAGGGAACCTGATAACTGGTGGTGCCCTGTGGAGAGACTGTCACTTGTTTTTGCTGCTTTTAAAGGAGAGGTGAGAGATCGGAGTCGGATACAGAACACCACCTCCAGAGAGCTGGTGGGGATTCAGCGTGTTGCTCAAGGACAGTTCAGCAGGGAGTGTGTTTATCCTCAGAAGGTCATGAACTGTGGATGGAGGACAACTTGTTGTTCATTATACCACCATGCTGCCTACACGCCATGGATTTATGTCATAGAAAGAAGACGTGTTTTCTGTTTTTTTTCCTCTCTACTGTTCTACTCATCCTCTCTCCTCTCCTCTCCCCTCCTCTCCTCTCCTCTCCTCTCCTCTCCTCTCCTCTCCTCTCCTCTCCTCTCCTCTCCTCTCCTCTCCTCTCCTCTCCTCTCCTCTCCTCTCCGTGCCACTCCGCCCTCTTGCCAGGAAATGAGGTGATTGATTCTGTTTCAAACCCTGCCGCAAAACAAAGGCAACTGCTGTGCACATGCTTCCTGTGCAGAACGTACATGGATAAAGTTCAGACTCTGTGTGAGTCAGTTGTCCTACAACCCACACAAATACACTGGTGGGCATTCGTGTGCAGATCACGTAGTCCCTTTTAAAAACAGCGTGTACACACATGAACAAACACACAAACCTTTCACCTTTGGCTCCATTACCCATAGTTCATCTCTGACACTTATTGCAGCTTTATTGCATAACTGTTGTGGTTGCCATGCAAGCAGGAACACATGCAGAACAATGTACAGAACAAAGTGTGTGTGTGTTTTTCAGTACCCTATGGTGCATCCGAAGCAGAGGGGAAGCAATAAATGAATACTCCGTCCTGGCAACAAGCTGTTTTCCTGTCAACATTGCTGTATCTGTGCGTGAGTGTGTGTGTAACTGACCATTCGGCCAAACTGTTTTTCCAGGCAGGAAATGGTGGAGTGTCATTCTTTCTATCATCCTCCGCCACTCCTTCAGTCAGTACAGCTGGAATCTCAACACTCTCCCTCTCATTGTTTTTTCTCTGCTTCTTTCTCGAACTCCTCTGAAGCCTTTGTATACTTGTCGTTTGGAATGATGGATGGTCAGTGAGGGAGGAGGACAAGGAAACATAATATGACAGGATAAGTAGAAGAAAGGAGTATCACAGATCAGTCGGAGGGGGGAGAGACAGGAGACGAGATGATAACAGACAGAGAGAGGTTAGAATGGGAAAAGACAAAGCTGAGAAACAGAGAGATGTGGAGAAATAACAAAAGACATCTTTAGAATGACAGTGAGTGGGACTAAGAGTGGTATGTTTTACACTAAAGGTCAAGGAGGTACAATATGCTAACCGAACTGTAATGTTCTGAAAATCTGTAGTTTTGTAGACACTAAAACCTTCAGTGCTCATCACAGTCCATACAATGAGAGTATCAGACAGCAAAAAACAATATACTGATGGAATTAGGCTTTATGGAGGAATAAAAGAATAGAATATATAGTTTTCAAACCCTATATATTCTCAATGGAAGTACAAATGTGCTCAGTAAAGTTGACTGTATTCTGGCCAGTAGACTTTGGGATATGTTGTCGTGAAACCTAAAGTTGGTCAGAAAAGAAAAGCACCAGAAGAATCTAAAACAGAAAATGTTTGTTAGATTCAGACCACGGATGTGTTTCCAAACTTCGCTGCTGTTTGCCTTTCGGGTTATGACATTTCAGAGGTCACCAGATCGTGTTCATCCAATGACTATCCACTGTAAATGATTACTGAGCCTTATGTTCCTGTGATAACTGATCATACACCAAAGAACTGATCAGGACAGATGAAAGGTCAGCAGGTCAGCAAAATCATTGGGAATAATTCTTTGGAGACCATAAACACGGTGCGTAGTGTATTTCATGGCCCGTCTGGCTGCTGGTAGTCTTTTTGGTATCTTCTTCTGGAACTAAGTTTGCACAGATGGAGGGACAGACAGATGGACCCAACGATTGTCATTGAAACCCTTCAGCTCACCACCAACAATCATGCAGATCAATATTAAGATTCATGTTTGAGGGAGAAAAAATGTCAAGTAAGATCCTCTTTTTTAGACTAGTTGTATTATATATCATAGCTAACATAATATATACCGATCAGCCACAACATTATGACCACTGACAGGTGAAGTGAATAACATTGATCATATTGGTACTATGTGGTGTTCTGATGGAAAACCTTGGATTTTGACATCCATGTTGATGAGACTTAGACACCCAAATAAACACTGTCTCGCAACAAAAACACTCCCTCATGCAAATGGAAATCCCAAATGTCACTGGTCTACCCCTGCAGGAAAATGCACCCCACCACATGGCAAAACCATCAAATAATCAGGAACATGTTGAGGAACAAGACAATGGCCCAACATGTTGATTTGACCTCCAAACTTCCTACACCCCATTCTGATCAAGCATCAACAGGATGCAGTGGAACAAGTTTGATTGACAGAGGCCCCACTGCACAAGCCAGAGTACCCAAAGGATCCAGTGCCAACGTCCTGGTTCCAGACCCCATAGGACACCCTGAGAGGTCCTCTTGCCCATGCCCAATGGTTCAGAGCATTTTTGATCACACAAGGGGGATCAACACTATATTAGGCAGGTGGTCATAATGTTTTGCCTGATCGGTGTATATCATAGCTAACCAAATATATTCAGATCACATGTCACCACACAGTTAGAGATCACAACCACATGCTGTGTAAAATGTGACTAATCACACAGTGAAACAGACACTCAGCATACTGCCACCATTCATACCGTTTAAAAAGATGCAAGCAAAGCAGCCGTTACCACTTCCTGCGCAAACATAGATTTTTGATGCCTGTTTCCTGGGAAGTCAAGTTTCTGTGGTGAAATTCTGCACGCCAGGGGCAGAGCTGGGCGGTCACTATAGCAATGATGGCAACACTTGGTCGAGTTCATTCCCCGGTCAGCAGGTGTAACCGTGTCCTAGACACAGCTGTGGTGGCTGATTTCAGGCATGGAAGAGGACACTGACTCTGAAACATATATTAAGAAAGACAGACTCAGAGGGGAGGTTTATTTTTAATTTCAAAAAAGCTGCATTTAACTTAGTGAGCGGATGTTGTTAGGCAGAAGTACACAATAATAAAATTCAAAGCAACTAATCATATGGGCAGTGCATCACCCTGGTGCTGACTGTATTCCTGTAACCTGATACTGATACTGATACTGATAATGTAAACACAAGGAAAATAAAGTGAAATCAAATGAAAAGAGGCAGGGGGATTTCTTTTACAGCTTTGTGGAGAGAAGAAGACATATACAAACACAGCCAAGTAGGACAGAGTAATATAATCAAAGTATAACACTGATAAATGAGTATATAATCAAGTTTTACAAACAATGACATGTTTCTATAAGCAGTTTAACTGATACTGTGATATTAAATTGACTACAAATAACATGAAACCCATCGCACTGTGAAGTTGTGTGACATGCTGCAGCAAAGCTTCGAACCAAAACAGGGAGGGAGAATGAAAACCAAAACCTCCCTCCTCTCCCCGCACACAAACACTTGCAAAGTCACGTGATCCGGAGCCTGTACTCAGAGCTGCCAGCAAAACTACAGCAGGATGGCAAGTCATCTGCTCCTGAACTGATTAGAATAAAGAGAAAGAGAGAGCGACGGTTTCCTGAGGCTTCAGTGAGTGAAACAGAGCGCAGGGTCTGACTGTGAAAGGAAAATAGCCGAGTCACAGCCCTCTGATAGACGGCGTGAGCAACACGTCGCACACAGGTTCAGGTTGTGAAATCAGTTGAACAGGGAAAGGGAAAGGCAGCACGTGGACAAACAGAAACTTAAAGGAATCATTGTTTGTTTATGCAGGAATAGAAACAGGCCTCTGGGATTCAGAACCACATAAAAGACACATAAAGACAAGCGCTGCTATATAAAGTAACAGCTTCAGAGCAGGGGAAGGCGTACAGGTGTGGTAGAAAATTGTCACTGCTTTTCAATAATGCCACTGATGTTTAACTTAACAAGGGGGAGGGGTCCTTGTTTGTGAAGAAGGGAGATTTTCGAAGAGGAGGACGAGGGAGGTATCTGCGGCATTCCACCTCTCCAGACCTGCTGGGCTGGTTTCTGGGTCATTAAAATTCCTCCTCTCCTCTCCCCACTTCTCCCTTCCAAAGCCACAGTTTCTGCCCCAAGCGACATGTTGGCTCATGTCCACCTGCTCGGCCTTCCCTCCTCTCCTCTACCTTCCCTCTCTCTCTCTCTCTCTCTCTGTTATCTCTGTGCTGCAGAGCACACTGGTTTCTCTGTGAGTCGGGAAGACAAATCTCTCCAGAAGTTTTCTCTGGGTTTCACTCTGGCTGCCTCGTGTCTCCGTCTGTCACTTCTTTCTTTTCCACATCCAGATGCGATCACGATAAATCCTCCTTGACGGCACAGATCGAGAAAGTCACCCCTCATCTTTGTCTCCCCTCAGTTCCCACTAACTTTCTATTGTTTATTTTTTTCTTCTCTTTTTTTTCTTCAACTCACCTTCCTCTCCTCGGTGTCTGCTCCCTCTCTCTCTCCAGCGAAGCGTGTAAGGTGGTATTCTCTGGACTGTCACTTCTGTTCAAATCTGAGATGATGAGGCAAACAAAGTAAACGTCAAACCTGCCCAGACTCCTTACCGCTTGTTTAAGTATCCCCTGCCAACCACAACAACCACAACAAAAACAGCCACGACCTGACTAAAATATGTACCGGCAACCTGAGCTTCCAAGCACTTCCCAATGTCACCTACACAACAAAGAAAACGACAACAAGCGTCACAAGAAAACAGCTTTTGGCTCAAGGTAGAGAGGTTTTACATGTTGGAATTAAACTGGCAAATACCTTCAGAATCAGATACCGACTGTACATGCTGACAGGGGATTATCATCTGTCTGTTGGAGCTGAGAATTTGCATCAGTACAAAGGTTAAGCCCAGGCAACAAAGCCTGTTCTGGTAACCATAAATCACAAAGGCTGCAAACAGGTGTCCATGCACCACAAAGCCCCAACTATCGCCACTCATTAAACCTGCACTTACAAATGGGATGCATGTCCATATACGACATATTTAGTCTTAACTGCATGCAAGATATTTGAAGCATGGATGAAGATCAGCTGCTCATTTTCAGAACATGCTGATCTATTTTAAATTCTGATGCTTTAAAAGTTAAATCGTGACACTATGCATCATGCTAACTTTACATTCTGACACAGAAGAGAGTAAACCTGGCTCCCCCTGCACGCCGTGGATGTATTCATGAAAACACGCCAGATAGAAATATACAGCCTCTCCTTTGAGAACCAGATAGAAAAGACATACTGGACTGACCTGAGAGTTAAACTAACCACATTTATGAGTGTAAAAAAGCACCATTATCACTTTATATCTGCTGTGATAAGAAAACAAGTGATATAATCCATCATTACTTGCATTATTCTAATAGACTGTTGTTTTATTTTATCGTTTTCTGCGGCTACGAAGGAGCTGTGTCAAATATGAGGAAATAAAATGGGCAACGACAGCAAGCAGTCGATTCAGATTTTTGACACTAACCCTTGTCATTTTCTGTCGTCATTTACACCTGCTGACTGGCACGACAGTCATTTTTGTATCTCTAAAATGGGACACGTTGCATTGTGGGATTGTTGACTGTGAGGAGCCTGCATAGCGTGGACTAATTCTTGTTCCATTGCAGAAGTTTTGAAATCTAAGAGGCATCCATTTAAAAGGCAGAGAGGATTAATGCACTGTAGGATCCACTGACTCCTGCAAATGTACCAACACTAATAAGCCCAGCAGACAATTTTATTGTTGTTTTGCCTGGTAGAACAAAGCTTAAATGACAAATTAGGTCCTTTTGCAATATATTGGTATGGGGATTCTGGGCATTTTTTTTTTTAGCTCCAGCCCATTTTTAATCACTACAGGCTCAGTTTTCACTCCTATGTAAAGTCCTGCACCTCTATGGAAACAAAATAACCATGCCTAGGAGAGGAGAGGGCTCAAAAATATCTATTGTGCAGCATTAAAAGGTTATATAAAGAGTGACCAGGACTATGACCAGTACTATGCTGAGTGAATTTGCCTGTGTGACTCGTTGACAAATGTTATTTCTTTGTTTGGCGATATGAAACCCCGACGATTTCCACTAAAACTTATTACAAAAAAAATGTTCCTGTAGTTGTAGGCGTTTAATCATTGGGACTGCCCAGACGTTGATGAATGGCAGGCTTTGGGGAAATAACCCAAGACCTGCTGACCCACAGCACACAAGAACACGCACACAGACACACACACACACCCTCCCTCCCTCCCGGGCTAATCTCCTATACTGCTCCCCCACCCTCGACCCCAGCCTTAGCAGCCTGAGCTTGCCTTTGATCAACATACATTGTCAAGGCACACTGGGTGACCTGTGTGTGTGTGTGTGTGTGTGTGTGTGTGTGTGTGTGTGTGTGTGTTTGAGGGAGAGAGGCCGAAGGCTGGTGGGGGTGGGAGGTCCTAACCTGAAGTGCCGGATATTGTTCCGCTACTTCCTGCCCTCTAAGCCCTGACCCCGGGAACCGCAGCCAAAAGAGCCTTTTGTTTAGCTGACCCTCAACCTCTCCTCTGCCCCTCCCCGGCTCCCTTTTCCTCCTCTTTCTTTCTTCTTGTCCTTTTTCACCCTCTCTCCTTGAACCTCAAACATACACTAATGCCAAACTCTTGGAATTGATCATCAAAGAGACCACCAGAGCACACGCTCATACAAACACACACACACACAAGCATTCCTGTCAGGTTGCCATAGCGCCAGAGATCCCTGATACCACGCTTTGAACCTGTGTTGCGAGCAGGTCATTCTCACCTTTAGGGGTCCACTCAGATGGATCGGATGTGACACCGAGACGGTTCCTTCTAAAGGTTAATCTATGGCTAGTAATCGAGGGGGAAGATAACATGCATCATACGCAGTGATGATTGGCACCGAGACACAGCTGCATGGATGCATTTTTAACAACACAAACACCTTGGCTTCATGAAATATAATTTCAGTCCATCACTAGTCTTTGGTCCAGATTGAAATATATTAAGATTCAAGGTGGCAGGGGCATGAACCATTAAAAAATCTTCAGTGATTTAGTTAAATATCTACTACCTCAGGGACTGGTGGAAAATGTAATCCAAACATTTGCCTTCTTTCGTCGTGGAACAACTTTCTGCAGTATCTGGCGATTTATCTGCTCATGTCACATTCTGTAGGCTCATCTTCACTGCATTATAAAGTCTAATCTCTACATCTCTATGGAAACAGCACAGCCATGGCTAGAAGTGGCGAAAACTCTGAAATGTCTTCTGTGTCGTATAAAACTAAGTAGAAAATCTTTAAATAGATATTATTAAAACAACATGGAAACAACATGTACATTGTCCCAGATCCCCAAAGATGTTACTAATACTGAAAGAAACGGTGACTTTACATACTATAGACATTTAACTACTTGCATTTTTAATTTACTTTCATACTTGTCTGCTGTCTGCTCTGTGTCTGCAGTTTAGCCCAGTTCAGCTGAAAAGTTCATGAGTTTTTGTAACGTGACTGTTGGTTGCAACTGAGTCAGTAATGGCTAATTTAGTTGTTTCAAGGAGCCCAGAATTAGTTGTTTTCTACAGAATCTGGTTGGTTAATTTGTGTTTGCAGTTCAGCCGAAGAGTTCCTGAATTTTTGCCACATGACTGTCGGTCACAGCCGGGTACCTCATGGCTTCTTAGTTGGGCTCAGGGGTGCAGAGTTTCTTTTTATGTTTTAGTTTTTTTTGACAGTATCTAACTACTACAAATGCTTTGTTTGTTGCAGATTTTTGAGAGAGACATGACTAATGAAGTGATTTTAATTCAGTATTACAAATTACAATAAGGGGCTGCACGGTGCCTCAGTGGTTAGCAGCGTCACCTCACAGCTAAAAGGTCCCCGGTTCGCGTCCCGGTTAGGACGCCTGGGATCTTTCTGTGTGGAGTTTGCATGTTCTCCCTGTGCAGTGTGGGTTTTCACTGAGTACTCCGGCTTCCTCCTACAGTCCAAAAACATGCTGAGGTTAATTGATTATTCTAAATTGTCTGTAGATGTGAATGAGAGTGTGCTGATTGTCTGTCTCTATGTGTAGCCCTGTGATAGGCTGGTGGCCTGTCCAGGATGTCCCCTGCCTTCGTCTTGAGTCGGTTGGGATAGGCTCCAGCCTCCCCCACGACCCTACAGAGGATTAAGCAGTTTATAGATAATGGGTGGATGGAAATTACAATAACACGTGATTGAAACTCTTGAGATTCTTTCTATTCTTACAGTTTCTGACTCTGATAAATTGTGTCACTTTGGTGAATTTTTGAAGACAACATACCTCTCAAACCTGCTTTAAATCATCTAATCCTTCAGTCTCTGCACCTGCAAAACTAACAACATCTCCACTGCCACATGTGAGGAGCTACAGGAAAGGAAAGGAAAATTAATACCTCTAAAAAAGATGAAAGTTTTGGTGATTTCACCCTCCACTGCACCACAAGAATTAGGGCCACATCCCAACAGCAAATCTAATACACGTTACCACATGTGACTGAGCTCTAAAAATGTACCAGGGCTCGTAGCAGAGCACACCGTGTAAGAAAGTCTTCGTCTGGCATGTGTACAGACAATGCACTTAGGAATGTATGAGCTAAAACCCATTACATACACAAATACAAACATTATAGCTGGCATCCTAGGATTCCACTCGGTCCACTTAAACGAGGATGCTTGTCATAGCTCTGCTAGTTATTTCAGGTTACACTGTTGTCAGTGAGAGAAGGAGGGATGCGTTTGCAGGTAGCCTGACTGGTTAGATCACAACAAGAGTGATGTCTGTGGGTTTTGTGTTTAAGAGTGAGAGGATAACGAGAGAATGTGTGACACAATTAGCGTGCAGAATGGTCCCGACATGCATTGAAAGAATGTTGACGGAAACTCCCGGTGCCGCTCTGCTCCAGCAGGGAGGGAAACCTTGTATTGTAATGGGTCAAACCATCAGAGCTCCCCTGCAGTTCTCTGAGCCATTATCAGCTCATTTTACCCTTTAAGTCACATTATCTCTCTGTTTTCTAGTTTGTATTTCAAAAGTAGCTCCAAAAAAAGCATATACCTCTGCAAAAAAAAAAAAAACCTGTCACTTCCCTAGTGTCTTCTGTTTTGTTTGTATGTGTGCGATTGCAGCATGATATTCAAAGTAGAGAACACAACTATTTTAGTCGCAGATTACCTCTGGGTGTGTCGAAGCCTGCGTGCAAAGGGCTTCTCCGGTGCTTTCTTTTATCACATGGGGAAAACTGTCAAGCAATATTTAAAAATAACAGGTAGAAGTGGAGATAGAGATATTTTTTCAGTGTTCATCAGGCCTATGTGGGTGCATGCAGGCTGCAGGTAGCTCACCACTGATGTTTCCCGTCTGTGTTGCGGGTTGCTTGCTCTTAGAAGTCATTAATCGAGACTGTTTGACAGCTTGTTGACTGCGGAGATGCAGATACGGTTCACGCCGCATGCAATACAAAGCAGGTGTTGGGATTTCTCTGAACCAGTGACCTAAAATCGCACAGTTTAGACGGGTGCTATGCTTATCCCTGTGTTAATGCCACTATGACTCCTACCAGACATGTCGTAAGGCAGAAACTTGCCACGTAGAGAGCCCTGATTAGGAATCTATGGGAGAGTTCCGTAATGCAAAAGATGGCAGTTTAATGACACATGACCTGCCCTTCCCCCAGAAGCCAATTGTCTGCTTTGTAATAGGCAAATTGGAAAACACCCAGCCAATCCTATTGTTGCCCTGAGTCATGCCAAATTGTGCGCATGCAAAGTAAGAGTATTACTTGCAGGGAAATCCCTTTTAAACCTTTGTTCGGGGCAAAGTCACGAAACTTTTTGAGCTGTTTTCATCAGATTTGGCTGGTGATTCTTCACATGCAGTTTTTACCTCTTGGTCACTGATGAAATTGCAGTTACAGCCCTCTCCACATTCATTTAGATAGAGCTTGCTAGCCTGAAATAACTACCCAAGAGTGTTACCAAGATGGCTCCGAAGTGGCGAGACTTTTCCAAACTTTTTTTTAAAAATCTTGTTGACGCAACACATTTTTCCATCTGATGTAGGTTTTTGTCTTTGGCCGGATTAACAGAATGCGTAATATAACTAACTGTCATTTAGCAGCCAGGATTTTCCCAGTATTCATGTGGCTATTTCACACAGCCCACAAACTCCTTTATTTGTCTCATTTCATCTGTCAAGAGAAATCAAATTAGTCATTAAGAAAAGGCCTTGGAAGGGCTCAAAGGTGGTATGAGGTGCCAAACACTCACACAGAACCAGTTTCGAGCTGAAAGAATAGCACGAGCTGACTCACGAAATCAGGCACCTGCTATGGGCGTTGGAGGCTACACATATCTGGAACTTTAGTCATATAAAGCAAACAGTCTCTGGTCACTCACAGTGCTTTCTATCATATCAGTGAAGCTTACCGCCGGTGGAAGGGATTATTCATATCTTTTACATTGATTTTCCTCTAGTAAAAGTGCGAATTAACAGAATTACTGACACAGAATCATATAAAGTATTCGAAAATGTGTCACGCGCTCCACAAACTTGCGTAAAATCCCAAAATTCACCCAATGTGAGTCACATGAGAGACGCAAAATTACCAGCAATAATGGCGATAATTAGACAGCGAGACTTTCATCGTTGTTTACGGCGCTGCCAGTCCAATTACCGCAATAAAAAAGTATTTTTATGTTTCCATGCCGCGGAATTGTTTTGTGCGTAAAACAGGCGTGTCAAGGCTGAAGGCCCGTCACCAGCGTTAACTGATCTGCCTCCAGTAATTGTGTTGTGTGCAGGCATGTGAACAGATAACATTCAGAGGGTGGAGGCTGAAACACTGCACCTTTAACCCGCTGGTTCGTAGAATCGGTTTACTGTCCGTTTTATTTGGGGCTCACTCTGAAAACAGGCAGCTCCTGCTCCTGACAGCGTCCTCCTTGCTGCTCTCACCTCCTTCTCAGGGGGGAAAATGTACTGAAACTCACTCCAAGTCTAAGAATAACTGATGTATTTGTGTATCTGAGCTTTCACATGTTAATATTTTTATTCTTCTCTATGCTACAATATGTTATCTTGATTCTCTGATGTTACAATATCCCTGCAGTGTGTCTTGAGGTCGTTACCTTTTACCTATTATCACGAGAACACTCCTTCCCAGCTGTATTAAAGGATCATCACAGTACTTGTTCTTTCATGTGTTCAGATTGCTTGCTGACTTGTGGGAGACAACAAGCAAGTCGAAGTTGGCAGTCAGGTATCTCTTTTATAGGCCGTCCTCTGAGACAAGTCAAGACTTGAACAATAGGACGTCGTTATGCGTGTCAGCCGGGGAGGAATGCTGGAGATCCGTCGGTATGCAACCAAGCAATTATTCTCATATACGTCAGCGCGGCAGTGTCTTCAGCAGCGAGCCTGTAATTTCCCAATTACCGGCCCTCATTGGAGCTGCTTTGACGGCATCCGTGTCGGTTCTGGAAGGTGGCCGTACACATTTCTGTTCAACCTGTGGGCGGCACAGGTAGCCTCGTGGAAAAATGAATAATTTAAACCCTCTTCAAAGAGGTTTGCCCTTTTGACCTTTACCATTAAAGTTCAGGGGGTTAATGGTTGGGAGCTGTTAAAAGACACAAACGCTCAGACGGTGTTGAGGCGGTTATTAATAAGTAATTAATCTCATGAATGACAAATTCAGTCGGTGTTTCCTCTGTAGTGACTCACGCTGAGATCCTGAGGGGGAAATGAGGGTAACTTTAATTTCCTGTTATTTTACTTTCTAGAACAATAGGAAAAGTACTAGACAGAATGCTCCTTCTCATATAGGAAAAGAGCTTAATCATGTGGTTACCGTAGATGGGATATAAATAATAACTGTCCTGTACCGAGCATGTTGCATAAGGTACATGGATTCCTGAAATCTGATGTGTACAGTGACGTAGCTGGTTTGAATTTTGTGCTTAGAGAACCGCCCTTTCGAGAAATCCACCCTATAGAAACTGGAAACTGTTTGGCCGAGCAGCACAGCAGGTTCCTCAGAAAAAACCCGACTTCCAGTACAACGGGCAGGCGAGAGGAGCTGACTCAACGCACAGTCAGTAAACAGAACACTCCCTTATGGAAATGTGACAGATCAGCTGCACAGGACGGGGTCAGGTTTCCTCAACACGTAAAGGAACTAATAAACGCCAGATAAGAAGAAAGTGACTCATTCTCCACGTCTGACAGGACTCTAGTTGTGTCTCGACAGGTTTCATGTTTAGTGGCGTGTGAAATAACCCAGGGGGATAAAGTACGCCTTCACCTTATTGGCCGGTTTTATGCTGCCTTCTTCATCTTCATTACATTTCAGATGCAAATATTGCACTTTTGGCTCCACTACATTTATCGCACTCATTTTACTATTAGCAAGTCCGGACTACCACCCAACTGCTGCTCTTTGGCCCTTCGCCTTCAGGGGACTACGAAGCCCAGGTTGAGAGCTTGTGCATTTGTTTTGGTAATCTGATGAATTTCAACATATCACGTCCCGCATTTGACCCTGTCACATAGAGGGGTCATGTGTCGATATCTAATTTTCTTCTTTTTGTGATCACATGACTGATATTCTTAAATAAAGTCAAACTGTCACACACACAAAAAAAACCATGTGACCAGGTGGTATCAGGTAATGTTTGTTTCTGATGGTCCCAGTCTGTACACTAGTTAATTTGGTGCAGGGGTGGCACGTATATCAACTTTAAACTGCTTACTGACAGTTACATTAAATCATACAGATTATTTAGAAGGATTCAAGGTTCTTTACTGTCATACCAGCACATGTATTCACATGAGGTGGCATGAAATTGGCACTCGGGTAGCAGTTGTAAAGGAAAATAAGAAAAATAATTGAATTTACAAAGCAAAAAAACAATACGTGCAAGTGTTTATCAGTGGTAAGCAGATTAACCTCATATATGTTGTTCTTATAAGAATGAACATGTGTGCAGTGGAATCTCGGGCAGGTGGTCTTTAGCAGCCGTCAACAGATTCTCTCATAACTTACTTTGCAACTTAAGGTCGCACCACATTAATCGGGGGCATCAGATTTATGATGTGAAAACATTGTCATCTCTGGCTGTTTTTTCCGCCCATGTATTTTCCTCTGGTGCAGTTTCAATTTAAAATGTCAATGACATCACCACCTCGATGTCTCACACATAAGGTGTGAAC
This sequence comes from Dascyllus trimaculatus, assembly GCA_024666655.1. NCBI lineage: Eukaryota > Metazoa > Chordata > Actinopteri > Pomacentridae > Dascyllus > Dascyllus trimaculatus. The sequence continues at coordinate 28,731,979 of CM045453.1, forward strand.
AAAACGCACACAGCAGCATGTGTGTTCTTATTTTTCGGGACGCTTGCTTTTTGCTGTTTTTAAAAAATAAACTGTTTATATCTAATAGCTTCTCTTGATTGACTCTCTGTCAAATCAATAATAGAATTTAAAATCCCTCTCCTTACATAAAAAGCTCTTAGTGACCAAGTTCCGTGTAACTCTAAGACCTTATTGCACCATATTGTCCCAACAGAGCATTTTGGTCTCAGGTTTATTCATGGTTCCAAGAGTTTGACACCATATGCATAAAACTAAAATAGATTTTCTGCCATTTTTAGAAAAAAAACTTGATTTTATGTAGATTTTACAGATTTTTCCATTGCGTGATACAAGTGGGCATCCGAAGCAAGCGACACTTACCACAAAGCTACACTTCAACATTTTGCACAGGGGCCCCTAACAAGGTCAAATCCAGCCTCCTAAAAGCAAATATAGCTCATTTATACCTTTAATGAGCTAAAGTCTTGAAACCGCTACTCACAGTTAAGTGCGGTGTAAGCTAATTTACTTAATTACGAAAAAGGTTAAAGTACTTTTCATTCACGAGTTGTAGTAGTGGAAGTAAGCTTCCCCTTTTACAAACTTTTCAAGACTTCTTTCTTATCGCAGCTATGCAGATGACACCCAGTCCTACCTCACACTGAATGACTACAGGCTTGCTTTGTCTTTGTCTTGAGGAAGTTAATGATGAAATGCAATATAACTTCCTTCAACTAAATTAAGACAAGACATAAATAATTATAGTCCAGGTATAATCATGTATGAGGATCTAGATACATTAAAGTTGTAACCAAACCCTCATTGTGTCATCTTTAAACATAAACCTGCTTTTATTACTTGTAGAGTGGACAAGTAATAACAGCATGCACTCCATACTGGACCATTAGATATTTGCTGCAAAAATAGTGACACACACCAAGAAGAGAAAACACTTCACTCTGACTCTTGGATCCCGACACTCGTTCCCAGTTAAATATAGAATTGAATTTAAAACCCTACTTCTGAATGGTTTGGGCCAAAGATATGTCAGAGACATGTTCGCTGAGTACCAACCTGGTATCTCTTAGATTTTCATGGACAGGTCAGTTAGTGGTGCCAAGAGTTGAATGGAGAAATAATAGATTTGTCCCAGATGTAGCCATTTAAAAAAAAAAAAGCTAAACACACTGCTTTTAAATAAAAGTTTGATTGATAGAGTATGGGTTTTTTTAAATCTATTTTATTGTGTCATTTATCTTCTACATATTTTTAATTCTCCTGTCTTTAGTCTCTTTTTGGCTATTGCAGTCAGTTTTAATTGCTCTATAAAAATAATGTGTGCACTTTATTCAACTTGTCTCCACTGTTGTTTTTTTAAATATAATTTTATAATGCCTTATTATTTTTTAACTTTGCCTATAAAGCACTTTTGATAGCCTCTGTGTATGATGATGTGTTTTGTGAATAAACCTGCTGGTCAGTTTGCTCTGAAGGTCCCCAATGTTGTCCACTGTGCTTTTATTAGCAGACTTCTGGGCCCCGTATTAAAGCCCCTGAGGGCCCCACTCACACCACACTGCAGCTTCCTTCTCTCACCACCAGACGACTCTCTCTCCCTCCGCCTCTCTCTCCGGCCAAGCCCCGCCTCTGACAGGTTTACGGGGCGGAGCGTGGCCGTGCGGAGCCGGGAGGCAGCGTCCTTCTCCACAGCTGTGCTCCTCTCTTTGTCGGTCTGTGCGCTCCTGCGCTTTTCTATCCGGCCGGATACAAAGAAGAGGGACGGACGGAATGAAATAGAGACAGAGCATGAGAACGACGGGGGCAGCAGAGGGACACGAGCAACCCGACCGGACTACAGTCTAGTCCAGACACGGATACTATTATCTCCAGACTGGATGCGGAGCTTCGCCGATGTGCGCACTGGATTTTACCCACCAAAGAGTGTCGAGACCGGGGGGAGAGGGGCGGACTTTATCTCGCAGGTAGGCTTTTGGTCGCCTCGGTGTGAGAGAAATGTAGAGAAGCTTCTCCTAAATGTGCTGCGCTGTAACAAATCCCCCTGCCTGCGTACTGCGGCTCTTCGGTGTTTTGGGGGCTTTTAGACGCATTTTTACGCACGTAAAGCTGCTGAAGAAGTGCGTCTTAAGGAGAGGAGAGCTGTTGTGGCAACGTGGTGAAATAAAGCTCCGGGGTGCCCTGCTTGTCTTTTGTCGTTGCTCCGCTGCAGTGCTGCCCTGGATGTGTGTGTGTGTGTGTGTGTGTGGTGTGTGTGCGTCAACTGAAGCCTACGTGCAAACTTGCTCGGGCAGAGATGTGTAAGCGGCACGTAGACGGCAGGGGCCGCGTATCGGACTCCCGTGATCAAAATATATAGTCCCGGGAGAGAGGGGGGTTTTGTTACAGTGATGATTTTATCGCTCCTGTTCGGATGCGCAGCTGTAATTGCAGTCATGACGTTAGCGAGACATCAAGAAACACAAGCAGAAAAAAAACAACAGAAAGACACCGCACAATTATGTGTTCTCGTTTTATATGATTAATCTGAGCCTGGTGCTCAAGTTCCCTGCAGCAGGATTAGGTAATATTTTTCCGCTTCACTTCCTGGCTGCACTAAGCTGCGTGAACCTCTCCAGCTTCCCCAAAGAGAATCAGCAAAAACCAGGCTGCAGTCTGCCCCCAGTGTGTCTGCGTTATTCCTGCTCCATGCAGGGTCATTCTGGGATCAGCCCGTCGGAGGGGTTGAACTGGTTTCGTTTCATTATACAGAGTGCGAGGGCTTTCCTTTCCAGGAAAGGAAAGACGAGTTCTGCACAGTTCTTTTCTGGCGTAATAGCGCGTCCGTACAGCCTATTAATCATCGCTTTATGCGCCAGGATGACTTCACCTTTGGAAACTGAGATTATAGGATTATAAGAGTTATCTTTGATGACTACCTCTTTCTCTGTCTTTCTCTCTCTCTAAGGACTGTCGGGCTCTAGGAAGGGGATCATGGATAAAACTTTGCACATTCTCCAGAAATCCGCAGACGGTGTTCCGACTGGGATCTCCCTGGACATGAGTTTGAATATGGACGAGGGGGAAGATTTCGCCGAGCAGCAGATCGTGGGGCTCCCGGACAAAATACCCCTGGTGAAACCTTATTTCAAGAAGAAGCAGAGGAAATTAGATGCCAAATGCCTCCACCGCGCTCTGGAGGACCCCATACTGACCACTCTGCTGAGCACGGACACGCTGGTCTCTGGGGATGGAGTGTTTGTTCCCCGGAACCAGCCGGGACGGACTCCGGGCAATCTGTGCGCAGCGGCGGTGGTGAAACAGAACTGTATGGGCCAGGTGTGCCTCAAAGACCCTGGAGCTGCTGAAGATGCCACCTCTGGGGCCGGAGTACAGGGGCTGATGAGCCGGGACGTTGATGTGGAAATAGCCGATACTACTGCGGAGCTGGAGGAGACGGAGCGGCGAGGGGAGCGACCCAAGATCCAAGATTCAACCCCTGACTGCTTTCAGCTGAAACCTGGCCTCAGGGCAACCGGGAGCACAGTAACAATAACGCCCCCCGACCGGGATATACCCCCCATAGCTGCACCCCAGGCTCCTCACCAGGAGGAGGCCAACAAAAGCAACGACCTCTTAACCTCTGGAGCTAAAACCCTTCCAGTCAAAGACTGCACTGGAATCCAGGACCCCCATGCCCTCCTCCTGCAGCCTGACAAAGGGGTGCTATTTCAGGATAAAAGTGAAGAGGCCTCCCTGGACCTGGTTTTTGAGCTGCTCACCCAGCTCCAGTATCACACACACCAGTCGGACTCCGTGGACATTTGTGTGGATTTCCTCCAGGGGCAGTGCGTTTACGGCAACGACTGTGCCCACCACCACACCGTGCTGCCCTACCACTGGCAGATCCGCAAGAGCAGCAGCCAGACGTGGCAGAGCGTAGCGGACGACTCCCAGGAACAACTGGAGAGGCTGTACTGCAACCCTGACAATGAGCAAGTCAGGCTCAAGTTCCAGTAAGTATTGCCACTGTAGTGTTTACTGCTTTCAACTTGTACACTGTATTATTCTATACTGTGTTTACGGCATGTCCTCGGGTTCATACAGGGTCCTACTGTGGAGTCAAGAGGTAGAAGTATTTCTGATTTGAATGTGTGTCAGTGGACAGGGGTGCAATTCACTTTCAGTTCAATCAGTTCCGAGCTGGAAGTGAAACCTCAAATTCATGCACTTGTAGAAAAACATCAATCTACCACATTTCAGTTTACTGCGGACATTTCTGTTTCTCAGTGTACCTGAATAAAAAAAAGCATTACAGCAGAAAAAGTGATAAAAAAAATCCTCATCCTGGATCAATAGAGTTGGAAAGTGCAGCCACATCAGTATATTGACGTGTTGTAAGCGGGGCTGAAAGGACTGCTGTGCGGTAAATTGATAGGTATTTGTGACATGGCAACAATGGTGCAGAAAGCTGATAGGCCGCTTGTGAATGATAAGCCACTTCTGGTTCTGCGTGTTGGAAACAGTAGACCTCGGCCCAAGTTTCCTCTTTGGTTTCAGCACCGGTGACAAACTGAAAGCTTTGCCTCTACAGCTGTTCGGTGCATGTGTGGCTGCTGGACTGTGGCCAAGTGAATGTGCCTGTGAGAGTGTTACTTTCCCGGCTTCGAATGCAGTAAATGTGATTTATTTATGCATGTGTGAAAGTGTGTATTAGTCCGTGTGGCCTTCGTGTGTGTTCTAGTTAAAGTGTGTCTTTTTTATTTGGACAGCTAACCTTGTGTGGGCACCCATCTAACAGATCCTGGTATTGGTTATCTATTTCCTGTATTTCCCTGCTCTCAAACGCAGCCCTGTGATTGGCTGGAGCTTCATCCAAAACAGACTTTACAGCACTCATGACAGAAAGCTGTGAACTTCCATGACCCTCGGTTGCCTTGTGCGGTCAGTGACACAGACGCACTTGGCAGCTTCTCTCCTTCCCTCGGTCATAGACATGCACATTGCTGTGTACAATCACACCCACACACACACTCGCACACACACACGCTGCTTGGCACGCAGACGCTCGCACGAATAGGCTGCGCAGGGAGGCTAAGTGGCTTGCAGTGCTCACACGCACGCCTTTTAGCAGACAGAGATAAACCTCTCTTTCACTCTCACACACCCAGTAGATACACACACTCTCTCACACACACACACACATGCAAGGACTTGGCAAGCCCCAGTGGGGTGACATAAAGGAGCAGGCACTGTTTCCTGTGAAACCGTGCTGAATGCAGGAACATTTCCACATCAAACACAATGTAAATGTCTACACGGACTTCTGTGACCTTATTCTGAGCACAGCTTGCCTATTCTCTCCATTGTTCCATTTATAAAATCACATGTAAAGATGTCCCTTGAACAACTTTTTAGCACCTTTTTCGTCACGTTGTTGTCTGAATCAGTTTAAAAGTTATGTTAACACAGGCAGTCTTTGCTTGAATGGACGCTCACACGCTGGTCTGCGCCTGTGTGCAATGATTTGTACGTGTCGTGTGTGTGTGACTTGTTGACTCATGTTTTCAGCTGAAACTCTATGCAGGGTGCATATTGCTCCACAAACAGGATATGCACCTGGTGGTGTCAACCCAGATTCTTCAGAGGCCTTGCGAGTGTGTTACGCTCTCATTTGTCAGACAAGCCCATCTGGCTCACTTGACTGAAACTCCAGTAGAAACTAGAAATGCAAGACTGATTTTCCTGGTAAAGTTTACGTGTGTTTGGGGCCGTTATAATAATAATTATCTTAGAAGCTTCAGTAAAAAGCGGCTGGACTTTTATTTTAGGGTCTTAATGGAAAACCGCTTCTTATCCAAGTGGCTTCTTCAGTTCTGATAATTATGATTATTTTCTTTTATATCAAGCAAAAGCCACTGTCATCTAGTCTGTAATGTGCACACAAGACTTCTTTACATTTTCTATGGAATCTTTCAGACCCAGAGATGTTAATTACTTTTCGACACACTTTTGAGTTTTTTGTCAAAAGCTCATTAACAACTGAATTCACACTTACTTCACCTAATTATAAAATCCCAGCAGTGTCACTCAATTTTCTTTATCACAACCCCCACTTCACCCCACATCCGATATCACATTTTTAAAGCTACCAAGGCATAAAACTCCCTTTAAAGTGGGTGAAATGTATTTTTTTTTAAACCCTGATCCTAGAACTTGTTTGACTGTGTGTGAAAATATGACATTAAACACGACGTAAAACATTTTTATCTGTGAAACGCATGACCTCTCTGACAAATAACCCCAGATTTGTTTGGCTTTTCATTTACAGTAAGTAAACACTGGCCAGCCCCTGGTTTCAAAATGATGATTTAGGCCTGTGAATAAGCGGTCGGTCTATTATTATTAAATCGCGTGTTAAATTGATATGCTGATGATGGGTAGGCTCAGCTTTGGTTTCAGACTGTGGGAGCGCAGCAGCCTGTCGAGTGATGAGACCCACACTGAGGGAAAGTCAGTAAACTGTGTGGCGTTCACTCTGTTCTGGTTATTCAGTTTAGCCATTTACTCAAAGCTTTGTTCTGTGCTGGGTGTGTGTGTGTGTGTGTGTGTGTGTGAGAGGGCTCTTTAGAGACGCAGCCCAGCTTGTCTTTTCATGCACACACACACACACACAAGGCATCACCGTGGTTACTACAGTCAAATGATAACATCGTTAGTGATATAAAGAGCAGCAGATGACTTAACAAGCTCTACTGTCGGTATGGCAACGCAGGCCTGTTTTGCCTTTTCGCTGTGTGTGTGTGCAGCAGGAAAAGGAGTGGACAGAAAAGCAAATGTACGAGCAGTCAAAGAAATGTGTGTGTGTGTGTTTATCTGCATCTGATTATGCACTCTGCGGCGTGCACATGTGAGTGTGTGTTCTGCGCTGAGCTGTTCCCATGTGTGTATGATCCATAGCGCAGGTTAATCCCATCCATATGATAAGCAGGCAGTGGAAGTCTGGCTAATCCGCCTTAGACATGAACTCAGCAGTAAGGAGGAATGTCACAGTCATCGCTTCTAAAAGTTATACTGTAATAATCCTCGGCTGTACAGTTTCTTGTTAACAGATTTATGCTGTGCTGTAGTGTGTGTGTGTGTGTGTGTGTGTGTGTGTGTGTGTGTGTGTGTGTGTGTGTGTGTAAGAGGGAGGAAAAAATATTCACTTTTATATCCTCTTGGCTGATTCGAGTGTTTCTTGACATCTATTACTCGCAGGAAAACATGAATTCTCAATCAGATCTCCTATAATTAGGCCAATTTCCTGCGATATCTGCGCTCGGAGCGACTTTAGGACTTGAAAAGCATTTCGCCTCCGTTTTTACATAACCGTGATGAAGCACACATTTTTGCGCGTGTGAGCGACGGCGGCAGGCTCTTTTGTCAGTCAGGTGATAAAAGCCTTGCTTGTCATTAGCTGACATAAAGAGTCACTGAGCACCAAGGGCAGAGCGACCTGACACCAAGGTGTGTGTGTGTGTGTGTGTGAGTTTGTGCAAGTGTGTCATTGTGTTTATATCGCAGGGGATTCCATGTCACCCTGGTGTGTCATGAACCAAAGAAAATCAAGGATCGGTTATGTCTAAGCGAGCCTGTTTGTGTGTGTGAAAAGAAGCAGAGCCGAGATAATCAGGCTGAATGTGTCTTCTCTTTGTGTGTGTGCGTGGCTATAACGTGTCAGACAGATCATGCCATGAATCAGAGGGGCGAGGTCTGGGTCGCTCTGCCTCTTATTACTCAGAGTCTGCCTTCATTCATCTGCATTTTTTCCCCTCCTTCTTCCTTCTTCCTACTTTTTCCCCTCTGCAGTCGTTCCTCGCTGGCTATTTTTCGTCCTCTGCGTTTCCTCATTGCACCTGCCTTTGCTCCCTTTCTCTCCGTCTTCAGTCTCTGTATCATTTCTTCATTCCTCAGTTATCCCTCGAGGGCCTGAAAGAGGTGGAAGAGATGTGGAAATGTGTGTGTGAGAGAGAGAGAGCTCCAGCGGCACTCTCAAGCAGAATCCCCCTTTTTTGCTGCGTTCTTATCCATTTTTTCTCTCTCGGCTCCTCTCCTCTGAAGTGTCACTAAGTGTTAATTTTAATGCCAAACTCACTTGCTTATCGTCTCCCCTCTTCCTCCTTCTTTTTTTTCCTTTATCTCGTGTTTTATATTCCCACACGGTTTACACCCTGGGCAGCTTTACAAGTTTCAAAAGAGAGAGTTAAAGGACTGAGAGAGGACACCCTGAACTGTGAGCTTAATGATGTGGACAGAGACGGAGAGATACACTCTTACGGGAACAGAATAGGACACGCAGGAGACGGCACGTTTTTTTCCTGTACTCTGTGTGTGTGTGTGTGTGGTTGACTTTGTGTTTACGGCCTTTAAAGCTAAAAAGAAAAACAGAATCAAATGACGCCCATTTGAGTAGAACACTTGAAAGTGAACAGGTCGAACATGAGGAAGCAACACTGACCCGTGACATCAAGGCTGTGTGTGTGTGTGAAAGAAGCCTTCGTCAGCAGATTTAGTTGACTGACTGACTTATCTAGGCGTGACTGGATGAAGTTTGCATGTGTGTACACGAATATGTCGAAAGAATGTGTGTACATGTGTGTGTGTGCGTACAAGAGTGAGCCGGTGCTCTTGTTTTTTTGTGTGTTTTTTTCTAGCCTGTGACGTTCACAATGGCATGACTGATGCTGGTATGCGGGTCCTTGTGTGTGCAGCCGTGAGAAAGTTCGAAGGTGTGTGTTTTGAAGGCCGTGTGTGTGGGATTAATAGCCATTTTGACACTGCAGTGAGTTTTCTTAACCTTCATCTATCCAGGGAAAAGCATTGCTGAATTTGCCTTTCCCCCCTTATCCCCCTTGCTTTCACATTCACACACATTTGCACTTTGGAGCTGCCTTGTATAAGAACAGAGCAGGTTTGAGGCATTTTAACATACCAGCTTCCTCATCAGCAACATGGTTTCCCCATTCAAATGACTCCTTCCTCTAAAAATGAAGGCTGCTTTAAATGTCTCCTTTGAATTTGCACTTTCCGTTGACTTTCGTGCACAAACTTTGCAACTTTCAAGCGTGGCCTTCGACTTTGCCAGGGTGGGCGTGCTTTGCGTCTCTCTCCAACTTTTGATTGGCCTCCGCATTGAAAGCGCTGGATCTCAGTGCACTTAATTTAACTGGTGGAATTTTATTTTTAGAACGGCACAAACTAATCTCGGAGCGAGGGAGGGGAAAAAAAGACTCTGTGAGAGGCTTTGAAATTTATCGACTGACCTCTCTGGAGACCCGTCTGAGTGTGTGTCGGCGACTGAGAGTGTGTGAATCTGTGAGAGAGAGACGGATACAGAGGTAGCCAGTGAGGTGGAAGAGCCGCCTGTAAATCTGACTTCCTCATAGTAAAACTTGAATATGTGTAGGTCACTTTAGAGTTTGGTCACGCACTCTTGTCATCATAACAGGGTGTCGCAGGCAGAATCCGTCCTGTGCTGTTTCGGTAAAAGGGTAACAGAGTGGACCAGGCAGGTGCAGGGCATTCATGTTCTCTTTCTCACTGAAAA